>SJYC01065603.1:0-94643 GCA_006408675.1 Madoqua kirkii | reverse complement strand
CCTCAGGGGTTCAGAGACAGTCTCCACTACTTTGGGCAGGCCCTGTCCTGGGACCTGGCCAGATGCTCGCTTCGCCCTAGCACCCTCCTCCAATACGTAGACGACCTGCTCCTTTGCAGCCCCTCGGAAGAAACCTCCCGACAACATACTGCAACTCTCCTTAATTTCCTTGGTTCTCAGGGCTACAGAGCCTGGCAATCTAAACCTCAACTAACTCAGACCTCTGTTATCTATCTAGGCCTCCAAATCACTGTCACCACTAAAGCCCTGACAGCAGACCGGTGTAGCTTCCTCAGGTCTATCTGCCCTCCGGCCAACAGAGACCAGATATTGTCCTTCTTAGGACTGACGGGATTCTTCCGACACTGGGTCCCAAATTACGCCACCCTGGCCAAACCTCTATACGCCGCTGCTAAAGAGACTCCCACAGGACTGCTGTCTTCCCCCACCTAAGTGACTCAGGCCTTTCACGCTTTACGCTCAACCCTACTGGCTGCACCCCCTCTCTTTCTCCCAAATCCCAACTATCCGCACCATCTATATACTGATGAAAAGGGAGGGATAGCCTTTGGTGCCTTAATGCAACCAATCAGCTCCGAACTGCTGCCTATTGCTTACATATCCAAGCAACTTGACCCCACAGCCAGGGGTTGGTTCCCCTGCCTGCGGGCACTGGCAGCGGCAACAACACTGTACGCTGATGCTAAAAAGCTGATTCACGGCCAACCCCTGACCATCTTCTCGCCTCATTGTCTTGGCGACCTTTTAGTCTCTAAATTTCTCTCTGACGTCAGTGAGTCTAGGCTCCAGCAGTTTCACCTGGTATTTCTGGATAATCCACAGGTCTCTGTGGGTCATTCTCCACAATTAAACCCACTTCCCTTGTTACCCTCCCTCCCCCTCTCCTCACGACGAGTATAGGAATGTCTCCACACACATATGTCAAGCTGTCTGAACAGATGATCTCTGATACCATGCTGGAGCTCCAGAGCCAAATCGACTCCCTGGCAGAAGTGGTCCTCCAGAACCGACGAGGCCTGGATCTGTTAACTGCCAAGGAAGGAGGGATCTGCCTATTCCTGCAAGAGCAATGCTGCTTTTACGCAGACGCCTGCAGGAAATGGCGCAAGCAACAACGGGCAAGATCCCGATGACGGCGGCTTACACTCGCCTGAACCAGGAGGATGCAACCGAGGTCCCCTAAATGACCCTCATCCTGGTTCCCACGATGCCCTTACTCAATCTCGGCCACACCCTACCCCTCTTCGCCCCTGTTCAGCAGGAAGTAGCCAGAGAAAACCGGCGCCCCTTGTCCTATATCAAAAAGGCCGGATGAGAGGTTGAGCATGTTCGGGCATGTCTCGATGAAAAGCCCCAGAAAAGTGTCGTGGAAGGTCCCAGCAGTTGGCCACCACCCAAACAGGAACCAGAATTGGACCAAACTTCCGGGAACCAACCCTGGCTCAATCAAGTGCCAATCACCACTACAGCCCGCACTTTCTACCTTATGTGGGAGGACCTGGCTTGAACGCCAGCCCTGACTATAAAACCCCCTTCCCAAACCCCATACCTCGCAGACTCCCTTCCCTTGCCCGCTCCTTCCCGGGAGTCTGCCCGAGAGCGACTGCCCAATAAAGGTTTCCATGGACGGTCCTTAGAGGTGGCTTTTTCTTCCCACAGCATTTCTAACACTATGTTTCCACACTGCTTGAGGTGGGATGAGTTCAGTGGTATAAGCAGCAGGTGGAAAGATATTTCCAGGCCAAGACCTAAACTTCTGCCTCTTCTTTCATTATTTCTGGGGAGGAAGGGGGAGCAAGGGGAGGGACCGATTCTATTAACACCAGCAGCAAAGCAATGAAAAATCTAGCAACATGCCTAAGAAGAAATAAGAAAGCCTGTCTCAAGTAGGCTATGAGACTTTGACAATAAGCATAAGCCGACTTTACAAAGTCAGAGATCATGTCTAAGTGGGAAAATTCAATATCGCCCATTTTCTTAGGAAGTATCTTCTACCTAATCTTTAACCTCCCATCTGTTCAAAACTCTGTCCTAAGGAGTTCTGAAGGCAGGCTTTAATATCTAAAGTTGAACTGCCTTTTTTAGAGAAATCCAGATTTAGGGGGAAGTAATCACACTTAGGGGCAAGTATCTGGTGTTAGGGGCTGGAGGAAGTTCGGCGTTCCGTGGCGTCCGTTCTGCCAACAGGAAGTCTGGGTGTGGAGGAAACCCGGGTTGAGCTGGGTGAGTCGGCTGCAGCGTCCGCGCGGAGGCCCGGGTGGGCGCCCAGCCCTGTGGAGGCGGAGCCGAGGCGGGGCGGTGATCCAGAGGAGGGCCCACCCGCCTGGAGGCGGAGCAGGGCGGAGCAGTCAGGTGACTCTGGGACTCGCTTGCTGCACTTATCCTCCGGGGTCGCAAAGAGTCGGGCGTTACTGAGTGAACTAGCTGAACTGAACTGAACTGAACCCTCCCGCGGACCCGGACGGGAAATCTCGAGCCAAGGCGGCGGCTGGTGCTTACGGGGCGGGCCCCGCTGGCGACCAGCTGAGCAGCCATGGAGCAGCGCGGGCTGGGGAGGCTGAGGCTACCTGGGCTGCTGGCACTGCTGGGGGCGCTGGTGGCGCTGGCGGCGCGGAACCCGCTCATTCCTGATTCTCCAGACCTGAGTCTTTGGCCTCTGCCTCTCCTTGTGAGGACGACGCCGCACTTGGTGTACCTCTCGCCCGGAAACTTCTTCTTCGGGCACGGCCCCTTTTCCAAGGCCGGCCCCTCCTGCGCAGTCCTGCAGGAAGCGTTTCGGCGGTGAGCGCTCCCGACGGGCGGCCAGGGAGGGGACCCGGAGACCCCGGGACGGGGAGGGACAGACCACCCTGGGACGCAGCGCGGGGGCCGAGAGGAGGAGCACCTGAGAGCCCTACCACCTGCACAGGCATTCAGCCTCGCCGACGCTCTTGCCCCTATTTGACAGGTGAACCGGCCAGTGACCAGACCAAAGTCACGAGTCTAGAGAGAGCAGAATCGGCTTGAACCAGGAGGGACTGAAACGCAAGCTCTTCCCCTGACCTCCCGTCGGTTCCTCCCACCCCCGCCTCCTCAGGGACTTCCTGGGTGCTCTGGAACCTTGTTTGGGGTGCAGGATATTGAGCAGAAGGAGTAGCGTGCTCAGAGTTTGAGGCCATGTTGGCCTCGGAGAATGGAGTGGATGGAGGGATAATGGCAGTTTATCTGGAGGGAGTTTTAAGAGGAAGATGGGTTCTTAAAGTTTGGGGACTAGGGGTTTTCCCGAAGTGGCTTTTCGTTTATAGGCAATCTCTCCTCCCCCAGTCTGGTAACAGTTCAGTTAGGTTGAAGCATTGCCCCAAACTCCCCTTCCCTTCCAAATTCGCTGTCTCATGCAAAGTGTTGGACGGTTTCACCTAACTACTTTGATATGGTCACTGCACTGCAGTACCTGCTTCTCCTTTTGTTTGCCAGAAACACTTCTGTACTTGTTCTCCCAGCTTCCTGTTTAGATCCTTAGCACTTCTCAGCCCTCCAGCCTCAGGTCTGTAACACAATTGGCCACAGGGTGAGTTGTGTAGTAGGGAGGCAGCCCACAGTGCTTTTTCTTTCTTTTTAAAATTGATGTCAGGTTGATGGGGGGTGGGGTGTGTGTGTGGTGGGGGGGCTTCTCTGGTGGCTCAGCTGGAAAGAATCTGCCTGCCAAGCTGCCAATGCAGGAGACACAAGAGACATGGGTTCCATCCCTCCCTGGGTGGGGAAGATCCCCTGGAGGAGGAAATGGCAACCACTCCAGCATTCTTGCCTGGAAAATGCCCATGGACAGAGGATCCTGGCAGGCTACAGTCCCTGGGCTCACAAAGGGTGGGACACAGCTTACTGAGCAACAGTAAGAGTTGGTTTGTGGTGTTGTGCCACAGCGCCAGCTTTGCTGACTACACCGTGTGCAGTTAGCCCTTGGGCAGGTGTCTCAAGAAGTCTGAGTCTTCGGCTTGTCCTAAAGGGCAGGAATGTCCTAAAGGTGCCCTGAAAGAGTGTGGTTTGGTGCTCACTGTACAGGTCCTTCCCTCCCTCAGATTTTTGTCGTTGTTTCCTGAGGCCATTAGAGCTTAATTGTGCTTGCAGGACACCAGGCAGCTGGGAGGTAAATGCAGGACTAGTCCCATTAGCACCTGCTGACCCTAGCTTGGCCTCGGACTCAGGCTTAGGCCACGGAGACTTACGAAGTCGATGGCAGAGATGGCTTCTTCTCCTTTAGTTGTGAACCACTAAATAAGAAGAGGGACAGTGCTACCCTCATTTTAGATGCATACTATAATGAATCTTTGGTGTTGAATCTGCCATCAGGTCAGAATGGCTAGAGTCTGGGTGAAGAAGTAATATCGAGGTGGTTGATTACCGGCCTTGGGGTATTGAGAAGGAAAAAGTACCTGAAGGCCATTTAATGGAAGATCTTGACTTGGGAATCTTAAAAATAAGCACACCTCATTTGCTCTGGGACTCAGTTCGTAAAACTGGGTTTTCCGTCTGTGTCATAGTGCTAGTGACAATCGAATGGTATGAGTATGGCAAGAAAGCACGGCTGATGTAAGGCAACAATGGTTAGATAACCAGACCTTGAGTAAGCTGTGAGATGGCTTAAAAAACAAGGCTTGCCATCCTGAGGGAATGGAGGTAGTTATCTGAGGACTTTGCCTAACTAATTTCTGCCCTGTGTGGCAAGCAGCTGTTAATTACACCCTGCATGTTAGGAAGCAGGTTATAAAACATTAGCCCTTATGGCTGAGACTTGAGAGCACTCAGGAGAGTGTTCTAGGAACTGAGGAGGGGCCTTTACTGCTTCAGAGAAAAGGCATGATGGAGTTGAAAAGGTTGAGAGATGATGGGGTGTTCTAGAATGTGTGGGCCATGGAGAACGGGTAAAACCGAGGCCCCGGTGTGAGCAGATCCTCATGGCTCCTGTCTCCTGAAGAACCCACTTGTGTCAGCCTCTGCTTTGAAACAGTATGCATTTTGCAGGCAGAGTTCTGTCTGTCTGGTACGTGGCTGCTTCCTTAGCTTTTAGAACAAGATCACATGCCAGTTTTTGTTTACCTTTTTCTCTCCTTGGTTAACTGAAAGTTTAGTTTCAGATCCTGACAAGCTAAAATGGGCTTCCCTGGTGGCTCAGATGGTGGGGATCTGCCTGCAATGCAGGAGACCCATGTTCAGTCCCTGGGTCTGAAATGTCCTCTGGCAAAGGGAGAGGCTACCCACTCAAGTATCCTTGCCTGGAGAATTCCATGGACAGAGGAGCCAGGCAGGTTACACTCCATGGGTTTGCAACGAGGTGGAGACGATGGAGTTATTGACTATTTCACATACACACCTCAGATAACACTGTGTCAGATCCCTTTGAATTTTCTGTTAGAGTTTTAATATCCAGGGCCAAGCTTTTCCTTATTTGGGAGAAGCCAGCACCTGACTAAAATCTTAAAGCTGCTGACATCTTTAATTTCCCTTAATAATTTTTTTTTTAATTGTGGTAATGTATGGGATTTTTTTGGAAGGAATGATGCTAAACTGAAACTACAGTACTTTGGCCACCTTTTGGGAAGAGTTGACTCATTGGAAAAGACTCTGACGCTGGGAGAGATTGAGGGCAGGAAAAGGGGACAACCAAGGATGAGATGGCTGGATGGCATCATTGACTGGATGGGCGTGAGTCTGAGTGAACTCCAGAAATTGGTGATGGACAGGGAGGCATGGCGTGCTGCGATTCATAGGCTCGCAGAGTCGGAAACAACTGAGCGAATGAACTGAACTAACTGGTACATAAGATTGCTATGTGCTCAGTTGTGTCTGACCTGTTTTGGCCCCATGGACTGTAGCCCTTAAACGCCTCTGCCCATATAATTTTCTAAGCAAGAATACTGGAGTGGGTTGTCATTTCCTGTTCCAGGGGATCTTCCCAACCCAGGGATGGAACCACCATCTCAGTATCTCATGCTTTGGCGGCTGGGTTCTTTACCACTAGCACCACCTAGGAAGCCTTTCTAGCTATACAGTTTTGCGATCTTCATATCCTTTTGAATCTGTCAGCATTTTTCGATAAGGACTTCCCTGGTAGTCCAGGGGCTTAGACTTCCTGGACATTGCCAATGCACAGGCCCAGGTTCAATCCTCAGTAAGGGCACTAGATCCCCCATGCCAGGACTAAGGCTCAGCCCGGCCAAGTAAATAAATAGTGTATTTTTAAATTATGAAAAGGTTTTCCTAAGCTAATGATTTTCCTCAGCACCTTTATCTCTTTCACTGTCTCACTGGTTAACTTCCATACACTTCCAAGCTCATCAGAACTTTCCCATCTCTCCTTACTTCCATGAAAGAAACACAAGACAATCTTATATATAAGTAGCTTATACAGCCTTCTGGCCTCTCAGAATCTGTTGCATATCTTAGGCTTTGAAGACTATGTGATCTTTTATCTTCTACTTACCTTCAAATGTTTATTTGCTGCCCTCTTCCTCTGATAGTTGGGTGCCAACAGAATGTAAAATTTCCAGGCCCTAGTGAGGATCCTTTGGTGTTATTAGCTGGGATACTTTTGTTGGAAGGTAACAGGAGTCCCAGCTTAGTCTGGCTTGAGCAAAGCGAAAACCTGTTACCTCACATATTGTTGTTGCTGTTGTTCAGTTGCCCGGTCTTATCCAACTCTCTGTGACCCAACAGAGGCAGCATACCAGACCTCTGTCCCTCAGCATCTTCCGAAGTTTGCCCAAGTTAGTTGGTGATTCCATGCTGCCATCTCATCCTGTGACATCCTCTTCTTCTGCCCTCAGTCGTTCCCAGCTTCTGGGAGTTTTCCAGTGAGTCAGCTGTTCACATCAGATGACCAAAATAGTGGATCTTCAGCTTCAGCATCAGTTCTTCCAGTGAATAGTCAGGGTTGATCTCCCTTAGGATTGGCTGGTTTGATCTCCTTGCTGTCTGAGGGACTCTCAGGAGTCTTCTTCAACACTGCAGTTTGAAGGCATCAATTCTTTGGCGCTCTGCCTTCTTTACAGTCCAGCTCTCACAGTCGTACGTGACCACTGGGAAGACCACAGCCTTGACTATATTGACTTTGTCCACAGAGTAATGTCTCTGCTTTTCAGCACGCTGTCTAATTTTCATAGCTTTCCTGCCAATAAGCAAATATCTTCTGTCCTCATGGCTACCGTCACCATCCACAGTGATTTTAGAGCCCAAGAAGAGGAAATCTGTCACTAACTTCCACCTTTTCCCCCTCTCTTTTCCATGAAGTAATGGAAATTAATTAGCAGTAGCTAATTCAGTAAAGAATCTGCCTGCAAACCTGGAGACCCAGATTCGATCCCTGGTTTGGGAGTATCCTCCGGAGAAGGAAATGGTAACCCACTTCAGTATGCTTGCCTCAAGAATCCCATGGACAGAGGAACCTGGCAGGCCACAGTCCATGGGGTCGCAAGAGTCAGACATGACTTAGTGTCTGAACCCCCACCTAATGGGGCCAGATGCCATGATCTTAGTTTTTTTAATGTTTAGTTTTAAGCCAGCATTCCTCTCCCCTCCTTCACCCACATCAGGAGGCTCTTTAGTTCCTCTTCTCTTTCTGCCATTAGAGTGGCGTCATCCGTGTATCTGAGGTTCTCCCGCCTGTTTTGAGTCCAGCTTGTGACTCATCCAGCCCAGCATTTCTCATGATGTGCTCAACATACAGATTAAGCAAACAGGGTGACAGCAGACAGCCCTGTCTCCTCCTATCTCAATCTTGCACCACTCAGCCGTTGGTAGCTTCATTAGAGTGGCGTCATCCGTGTATCTGAGGTTCTCCCGCCTGTTTTGAGTCCAGCTTGTGACTCATCCAGCCCAGCATTTCTCATGATGTGCTCAACATACAGATTAAGCAAACAGGGTGACAGCAGACACCCTGTCTCCTCCTATCTCAATCTTGCACCACTCAGCCGTTGGTAGCTCAGATGGTAAAGAGTCTCACACATTGAGAAGTCCAAAAGCAGGCAGGATTTCAGGGCTAGTTAGCTACGTGGCTCAACGGTATCATTAGGAAATCTGTATTCTTGTCATCTCTGACCTGCTCTCTTTGGTGTGGCTGCCACTTGAGAAGGTGTCACATACAGAGAAAGTTTTCTTCTTGGTGCTCACCTCGGAGAGGAGAGCTCACCCTCCTCCCATCTCTGCCCCATCACTAGTCAGAATGGGCTTGCATACCCAGGATTATTGGTTTGATTACTTTTATAATGGGGACATCATAAGAGTCACTTGGGGTCGTGGCCCAGGCAACTTTTAAAATCCACTCTCAGAGACTCTGATTCTGAAGGTCTGGATATCAGTGAAAGTCAAAGTCGCTAGGTTGTGTCCAATTCTTTGTGACCCCGTGGACTGTACAATCCCTGAAATTCTCCAGGCCAGAATAGTGGAGTGGGTAGCCTTTCCCTTCTCCAGGGGGTCTTCCCTACCCAGGGATGGAACCCAGGTCCCACATTGCTGGCAGATTCTTTGCCAGGTGAGCCACCAGGAAGCCAGTGGACATCAGTAACTTTGCAAAATGCTCCCAGATGTTGCTGATGTGCAGCTTGAGGTGGGAGCTTCTAGCTGGACTCATACCAGGTAGCAGGGGTTTGAGGAGTCAACGACATCACCTCCTACCACGTACGTATTTAAAACTCAGCTTGTGGTGTTCAGTCTCCAATCATGTGAGATGCTTTGTGACGCTATGGACTGCGGCACATCGGGCTCCTCTGTCCTTCATCATCTCCCGGAGTTTGCTCAGATTCATGCCCATTGAGTCCCTGATGCTATCTAATCATCTCATCCTCTGTTAGCTCTTTCTTCTTTTGTCTTCAATAAAAGATGGCCACAATGCTAATCGGCTACACCGGAACCCACTCTGGTATGGCAGAAAGTGAAGCAGTAGAGAGTCTCTTGATAAGGTGAAAGAGGAAAAGCTGGCTTAAAACTGAACATTCAAAAATCTAAGATCATGGCATCCAGTCACATCACTTCATGGCAAAGAGGGAAACAATGGAAACAGGGAAAGTTTTTATTTTCTTGGGCTCCAAAATCATTGCAGACAGTGACTGCAGCCAGAAGATTAAAAGACCCTTGCTTCTTGGAAGGAAAGCTATGATAAACCTAGATAGTGTATTAAAAAGTACTGACATTACTTTGTTGACAAAGATCTATATAGTCAAAACTATAGTTTTTCCAGTAGTCCCGTATGGATATGAGAGTTGAACCGTAAAGAGATCTGAGCACTGAAAAGTTGCTGCTTTCAAATTGTGCTGGAGAAGACTGTGGAGAGTCCCTTGAACTGCAGGGAGATCAAAACAGTCAATTCTAAAGGAAATCAACCCTGAATATTCATTGGAAGGACTGGTGCTGAAGTTCTAATACTTGGGAAACCTGATGTGAAGAGCTGACTCTAGAAAAGACCCTGATGCTGGGGAAGATTAAAGCAGGAAGAGAAGAGGAGGACAGAGGATGATGAGATGGCTGGATGGCATCACTGACTGAATGGGAAAGAGTTTGAGAAAACTCTGGGAGATAATGAAAGACAGGGAAGCCTGGTATGCTGTACTTCAAGGAGACACAATCAGACGTGACTTAGCGAAGGAGCAATGGTTTAAAATTTTATTTGAATTTCTCTCACACAGATATTATGACTATATTTTTGGCTTCTACAAGTGGCGTCGTGGCTATGATAAAATTCCGAGTGAAATGGAGTTACAGAAACTTGAAGTCTCAGTCATCATGGACCCAGAGTGTGACAATTTTCCCAACATCACCTCGGATGAGTCTTGTGAGTACCTGTGTCATGGGAATGGACTGTACACAATGCTGCTTTTTACAGACTCGAGAGCCAGACCCTGACACTACTCCATGAACTATTGTGAGCTCTTAACCAGTGAGTTTATAATTATTATTTTTAAAAATAACCATTAGGGAACTTCATACCCTCTTCCTCTGATAGTCGAGTGCCAACAGAATGTAAATTTTCCAGGTCCTAGTGAGGATTCTTTGGTGTTATTAGCTGGGATACTTTTGTTGGAAGGTAACAGGAGTCCCGGCTTAGTCTGGCTTGAGCAAAGCGAAAACCTGTTACCTCACATGTTGTTGTTGTTCAGTTGCCCGGTCATGTCCAACTCTCCGCAAACCCATGGAGGCAGCATACCAGACCTCTGTCCCTCAGCATCTTCCAAAGTTTGCCCAAGTTCATATCTATTGCCTTGGTGATTCCATGCTGCCATCTCATCCTGTGACATCCTCTTCTTCTGCCCTCAGTCGTTCCCAGCTTCTGGGAGTTTTCCAGTGAGTCAGCTGTTCACATCAGATGACCAAAATAGTGGATCTTCAGCTTCAGCATCAGTTCTTCCAGTGAATAGTCAGGGTTGATCTCCCTTAGGATTGGCTGGTTTGATCTCCTTGCTGTCCAAGGGACCTTCAGGAGTCTTCTTCAGCACCACTTTTTGAAGGCGTCAGTTCTTTGGCGCTCTGCCTTCTTTACAGTCTAATACTCACAACTATACGTGACCACTGGAAAGACCACAGCCTTCACTATACAGGCCTTTCTACAGAGTAATGTCTCTGCTTTTCAACACACTTATCTAGGTTTGTCATAGCTTTCCTGCCAAGTAACAAATATCTTCCAATTTCAGGGCTACTGTCACCATCCATAGTGAGTTTAGAGCCAAGAAGAGGAAATCGGTCACTGACTTCAACCCTTTCTCCCTCCATTTTCCATGAAGTAATGAGCCAGTAGCTCATTTTATAAAGAATCTGCCTGCAAAGCACGAGACCCTGGTTCAATCCATGGGTTGAGAAGATTATCTGGAGAGGGAAATGTCAACCCACTCCAATATTCTTGCCTGGAGAAACCCATGGACAGAGGAGCCCTGCAGGCTCCTCTTACGTCCATGGGGTCGTAAGAGTCAAACTCAACTTAGTGTCTCAACTACCACCTAATGGGGCCAGATGCCATGATCTTAGTTTTTTTAATGTTTAGTTTTAAGCCAGCTCTTTCTCTCCCCTCCTTCACGCTCATCAGGAGGCTCTCTAGTTTCTCTTCTCTTTCTGCCAGTAGAGTGGCGTCATCCATGTATCTGAGGTTCTCCTACCTGTCTTGAGTCCAGCTAGTGACTCATCCAGCCCAGCATTTCTCATGATGTGCTCAACATACAGATTAAGTAAACAGGGTGACAGCAGACAGCCCTGTCTCCTTCTCTCTCAGTCTTGTACCACTCAGCCGTTGGTGACGCAGATGGTAAAGAATATCACACATTGGGAAGAAGAAAAGCAGGCAGGATTTCACGGCTAGTTTCTTTCTCTCCCCTCCTTCACGCTCATCAGGAGGCTCTCTAGTTTCTCTTCTCTTTCTGCCAGTAGAGTGGCGTCATCCATGTATCTGAGGTTCTCCTACCTGTCTTGAGTCCAGCTAGTGACTCATCCAGCCCAGCATTTCTCATGATGTGCTCAACATACAGATTAAGTAAACAGGGTGACAGCAGACAGCCCTGTCTCCTTCTCTCTCAGTCTTGTACCACTCAGCCGTTGGTGACGCAGATGGTAAAGAATATCACACATTGGGAAGAAGAAAAGCAGGCAGGATTTCACGGCTAGTTGGCTACGTGGCTCAACAGTGTCATTAGGAAATCTGTATTCTTGTCATCTCTGACCTGCTTTCTTTGGTGTGGCTGATACTTGTGTAGGTGTCACATACAGAGAAAGTTTTCTTCTCGGTGCTTACCTCAGAGAGAAAGTTTCCTCCCACCCTCCTTTCTGCCCTGCCCCATCACTAGCAGAATGAGCTTGCACACCCAGCTTCACACACCTAGTGAAAGACAGGGAAGCCTGGTGTGCTGTACTTCATGTAGTCATATAGTCAGATCTGACATAGCAAATGAACAACAATGGTTTAAAAATTTGTTTAAATTTCTCTCACACAGGTATTATGACTATATTTTTGGTTTCTACAAGTGGCCTCTTGGCTCTGTAAATGTTTCAAGGGAAATGGAGTTACAGAAACTTGAAGTCTCAGTCATCATAGACCCAGAGTGTGACAGTTTTCCCAACATCACCTCGGATGAGTCTTGTGAGTAACTGTGTCATGGGAATGGACTGTACACAAAGCTGCTTTTTACAGACTCGAGGGCCAGACCCTGACTCTACTCCATGAACTATTGTGAGCTCTTAACCAGTGAGTTTATAATTATTATTTTTAAAAATAACCATTAGGGAACTTCACTGGCGGCCCAGGGTTAAGACTCTGCACTTCCACTGACAGAGCACAGGTTTGATCCTTGGATGGAGAATCAAACTCCCACATGCTGCACATAATGCAATAATAAATAACTGAATATTTACTGTTAAAAGTCTGATGGCAAAACTAAAACATAATCATTGCAGGAAATCTTAAAGTACAGTAAGTGAAGAGGAGGAATTTAATTATTCATAATACCAGCACTCAGAGTTCACCTTTGTTACTTAGATTTTTTTTTTGCAGAGTAGTACTTTTGAATGTTTTACATAGATATACATAAAAGCATAGGATAAAGAATGGCATGAAAAAAGGTCTAGATCTGTACATGCGGTTTTTCTGTTTTTGTTTTTTGCATGTGCTATGCTAAGTTGCTTCATTTGGTCTGACTCTTTGAGACCCCATGGACTGTACTCTGCCAGGGTTCTCTGTCCATGGGATTTCCCAGGCTAGCATACAGCAGTGGTTTGCCATTCCTTTTCAAGGGGATCATCATAACCAAGGGATTGAAGCCACATTTCTCATGTCTCCTGCATTGACATGTGGGTTCTTTACCACTAGCACGACCTGGGAAGCCTCTTTTTGCGTATGAGCATGAATTTGAATAAATATTTTTCAATGACAGCATTTTTAGTGGCTGAATAATGTTCAGCCAACTGTGTGGATGTGCCAAAACGTACTTGGCTTAACCCTTAATTTTGGACACCTAGATAGTTTATTTTGAAATAAGCCCAGTGTTTATAGGCATGATCTTTTGTTTGTTCTTTCCTTTGGCACAGTATGCGGGATCTTAGTTCCCTGACCATGAACGGAACCTGTGCCCCTTGCGGTGGAAGCACAGAGTCGGAACCACTGGCCCTCCAGAGACGTCCTGACACGGTTTCTGTTTATCATTAAGTTGACACATAGATAATGCAGAACTGAGAGGGATGGGGTTTTTCACTTTTCATTTATATTTATGTTGTATTATATTAATATTCCATCTTTATTTATATTGATTGAAAATATGATCAACATTTAGCTACGTGATTTTTTGTTTGCATAAATATTGCTCTCCAAGGCTTTTCCTAACTTGTTCTAGAAAGAATAAACAGATGGGCAGACCTTTTTCATAGCAGGTACTGACTGGAAATTACATGGAATTGTATCAAGGAATCAAAGAAGAGCCGTGGGTGATTTAAGATTAGTACAGAAAGAGCAGGCTGGTGAGTCAGGTGTCAAAATAGAAAGGAAAATGCATGTCTTAGAGAAAAGAGTAACCCCTTTGTTCTCAGGCTGCCTCACAGACAATTAAAGTCCATCTCTTCATCCTTTTGATTAGATTAGAGATGGGATTTCTTGATGCCTTGATACATCTTTTTGCAAAAGAATTTCATTTCTCTTCCATTCTGTGGCTGTTCTTAGAAGAGACTCACGATGGTTTGCCCACATTAGTCATGTGAGTTGACGACTAGCATGCAGACACTTTATGAATTAGATTTTGCAATCTGAATTGAGGAATAATCAGCAAATTACCAAGGAATTTTTGCTGACTGGCAGTACAATGACATATTGTAAAATCCAAACAGTGGAATGTGTCGAGGCTGGGGAGTTACAGACTGTCTTGCATTCAGCTTTGCAAACCCCATTTTTCTGAAAGGGAGACTTCTGGAGATAAGCTAACCATGAAATATTCTGGTTAAAGGATAAACTAGTTTTAAACTAGTTGTTGATGACGATGAGAGAAGTAATACACAAATGGAAATAGTAAGATATCAACCATTGTCCAAAGGTATGAGGAAATCTTGGAGAAACTGATGAGTGTTAACAGCAGCATCAAATAAAATAAAAATAGGCATCTCCTCAGAACCAGATATAGACTAATTTCTACCACAGAGAAGTAATTACACACAGCAAGAATGTTCTCTGTGGTTTGTCTGCCACAGTGACTGTTTGTAAGCAAAACGAACGTTCATCACTAGGAGAATGGCTGCGCATCTCTTGTCAGCTGACGCTCGAGAATACTCTTCAACAGTGGAGAACGAGCAAGTGGGGTTACAGGCTTCTCCAGTGGTCCAGTGTTTAAGAATCTGCGTGCCAAGAGAGAGGCCACGCGTTTTACCCTGAGCTGGGAGATCCCATGTGCTGAGGAGCAGCTGAACCCCCAGCCACAACTACTGCGCCCACGCGCCACACCTGAAGCCTGCGTGCCTGAGAGCCCGTGCTCTGCACAAGAGAGACGGCCCCAGTGAGACCCCCGTGCACTGCCACTCGAGAGGCATCCCCGCCCGCCGCAGCTAGAGACAGCCCACGCGCAGCAGGGAAGACCCAGTGCAGCACGCGCCAGTAAACACAGTCCTTAAAAAGAAGTGGAGATAGAACGACATGGGAACTTGCCAAGGTCAATTGCTGAGTTGGCCGAGGGGAGATACATCCTAGTGTGTACAGGGGGTCCCATTTACACACCAGCATAAATACAAGGAGGTGCACATGAGGCAGCTTCTGTTTCTTGCCGCGTGGATGTAACAGTGCCCAGGGAAAGCCCTGCTGTTTCCTCTCAGCAAGTAGGGGGAGTTCAGTGGGCATCTCAAAGGGGATTTTAGTTTGACCTATAACAATTTACTATTTTAAAAAGAAGAATCTGTTGCTGTTATTTGCATGTATACCCTTCAAAACAACAGTGTGGTGCCAAAAGGATAGAAAGGGGTCATTGAAAGAAAGATGCCTTCGTTCCACCTCAGGGAGCTTATCAGTGTTAAGACTAAGAATTTGGCTGTGAAATAAAAAGTCTCTAGCTCATTTGTCCATATGTTTAGGAAACACAATCTCCTCCTTATTGCTTTATATGTGTGGTTTTTGCATTGGGTTGAATCAGAATCCCGTTAAACATCAGCCAGTCCTCAGCTGTTGCAAAATAATTGGCATCAGGTATATGCCACATGTTAATGGTCTTAGATAAGTCTTTGTGCTGACTGATTCCAGGAGATCTCAGAACTGGAATGTGGCAAAAACTGGCTTTTAAACCGTGGCCAGTGAAATGGTGAGTTCTATTTAGGGAGCTTAAAGTAAGGATTTAGTAGAGGGGAGGAACTGTGCTTCGACTGTGGTCATAACAGCAATACCGTTCTTAGCCTGTTCTATGCCTCTCGACTGTTGGTCTGATGGAACGGCTTCCTTGGCAGGAGATTGTCACCTGGTTGTTGGCTGTTGATAGAGCTGTTTTCCCTGTGTGTAGCCAACTATTATGCAACACCCTGGGTGATGGTGGTGCAGATACCATGTTAAATCATGCACCTGCAGCCCTCGAGTGTCTTTGCTCTAGCAGAGTCTTCCCTGTCACATCCCTTTAGCTTTCAACCTCTGTGCTTTCTGGTGCTTTACTTTATCTGTAGATGACTCCACGAGAAAGCTCTCTAAACACTGAAATGACTGTTGGGGCAACCTCGAGTTGCCGTGCGTGCGCTCAGTTGCACCTCGGCATGTGGGATCTTAGTTCCCCAACCAAAGGTTGAACTCCTATGCCCTGCCTTAGAAGGCAGATTCTGCACCACCAGCAAGGTCCCTGCAAGTGAGTGTTAAGGAAGATTCAGGAAAGTCTTAGGGGTATTAGGCACAGGGCACGTAGGCGGCACAGGGAGAGAACGGCCGGAGTAGAGAAAACTGGTTTACAGAGTGCAAGACTGATACCAGAGGCTTCATCAGGAAATTAGAGGCACTGAGGAGTTTTCCCTTTTGACTTAAATTCTTAGCTTAAGTAAGACCCTGCTCTGTAGAGGGGTAGCGGGAGAGAACTCTCCAGTAAGGGAGAATGAGGAGTCATGGAGATGACACCCAGGTTCCTGACTTGAGCTACTCGGCTGGCTGGAGTCAGGAGAGGATGAGTCCAGAGCCCAGCAAGTGGGAAGAGGGAAGAGTTCAGTCTGGGGCTTGTGGAGTTTAAGGAAGAACCTATGGGATTTCTGGGGCTTCCCTGGTAGCTGAGCTGGTAAAGGATTCGCCTGCAGTGCAGGTGACCCTGGCTCGATTCCTTGGTCGGGAAGATCCCCTGGAAAAGGGATAGGCTACCCACTCCAGTATTCTTGGGCTTCCCATGTGGCTTAGGTGGTAAAGAATCCCCAAGAAATGTGGGAGACCTGGGTTCGATCCCTGGGTTGGGAAGATCCCCTGGATACAGGAAAGGCTGCCCACTCCAGTATTCTGGCCTGGAGAATTCCATGGACTGAGAACTCCATGGAGTCTCAAAGAATCGGACAAGATTGAGCGACTTTCACTTTTCACAGGACATCTGAGTGAGGATATACAGAAGGCAGCTGGAGAAACAGGTTTGGAGCTCAGGAGAAACAATGACCCAGAAATAGCAGTGATATATTTTGCGAGATGTACTGTGTATCATTGAGGGCTTAACAGCAAACATTTTTTTTCCTTCCGATTTATTGAGGCGTGACTGACACACAGCACAGTGTAAGTCTAGGTGTAGAGTATAATGATCTGACCTACATATATCGTGAAATGATTATCACAGGAAATTAGTTAAAGCTCATCTCATATAGATACAAAATTAAAGAAAGAAAAACACTTTTTTCTTGATGAGTATAGCAGTGATATATTTTGCGAGATGTACTGTGTATCATTGAGGGCTTAACAGCAAACATTTTTTTTCCTTCCGATTTATTGAGGCGTGACTGACACACAGCACAGTGTAAGTCTAGGTGTAGAGTATAATGATCTGACCTACATATATCGTGAAATGATTATCACAGGAAATTAGTTAAAGCTCATCTCATATAGATACAAAATTAAAGAAAGAAAAACACTTTTTTCTTGATGAGAACTCTTATGACTTACTCTTTGAACAACTTTCCTGTACAGCATACAGCCCTGCTAACTATGTTCATCGTGTTTTACATTACGTCCCTTATACTTATTTATCTTATAACCAGAAGTTAGTACCTTTTGCCTGCCTTTGTCCACTCACCACCCACCTCTGATAACCGAGCGTCTTATCCGTCTTTCTGTGAGCTTGCTTGTTTTTGAAGTACAGTTACCTTATGACACCGTGTTCATTCCCCTTACACAACGTGGTGATTCAGTATTTCTATCCATTTTCACACATAAGCCTAACTCGTGACTCTGTTCTTCTGATGGAAAGGCTACCTTGTCAGAAGACTATCAGCTGATGACTAGCGGTGGATAGATCTGTTTTCCCTGAGTGTCACCAGCTGTCACGAGACCCCCTGAGTGGTGGTGGCCGTGGAGGGTGATGACGAAGTTTTAAGTTCCTATGGATTTAGAAATATAACAAAGTTTAAAGGAACTCTGTGAAAAGATAAAGATAGACTCAAGGGTGATTGGAGGCAGTGAGCAGAGGAGAGCCTTAAAAGCTTTTCCTGTGACTTTCAGTCTGAACTTCAAAGTTCGGGCATTGGGACACTTACTTTTGGTGTTCGAAAGCTGCTTTGACCTCTTCTTTTAAGAGGATAAGATTTTGTTTTACTGGCTTCTAAATTAGTATGGCTTTGAAAAAGGAGAAGAATGATTTTCTTTAATGTGAGCTAGCTAGCCAAAGTTATAGTAATTAAAAGGAGAGAAGACTTTGGATTTGACTCAGGTTGAGTGTTATTTAGAGTAAAGTAATGATTGTTAATGATATGTTTTATAGTCATAGTAATAATGATATAATTGTTATCTTATTCAAAATAATGATGTGAAAATAGCTATAAATACTTATTGCAAATGTAACTACAGATATTATCATCTAGATTATTTACATATAATGGGATGTGATGTTAAACTGTTACCAGTCTATTCTGCCTGTCTTGTCTGGGGCCTGTTAGGGAAATCACCTTATTGATCTCTGTCCTGATCCACATGAGAACTTTTGAGAGCATTTTGTGAATCTAGTCTAGGAAGTCCTTATTTTCTGCTTACTGTCAGACTTTGAAAGTAAGAAATGTGTCATAAATGATATTATAGTGTACTGCCACTGAACAGAAATTTCCAAAGTTATTCTGTATTTGGGGGTAGGAGGGAGGCATAGCCAAAACAACTTTGAACTTTTTATTCTTCCCTAATTTTTTTGATGCATAACTGACAAAAAATTGTATTAGTTTCAGTTTTACAGCATAATGATTTGATATTTGTATATAATGCAAATGATCACCACAGTAAGTATAGTTAGCATCCATCACCACACATAGTTAGAATTGTTTTGCTTATGATGGGAACTTCTGAGATTTACTCTTTAGCAACTTACAAATAGGTAGCACAATATTTGTTAATTACAGTCACTATGCTGTGCCTCTCATCTCTAGGACTTACGTATATATGAAAGCTTGTACTTTTTGATCCCCTTCACCCATTTTGCCCACCCCCTACTCCTGCCTCTAGTAGCTACCAATCTATTTTTTGTATTTATGAGCTTGGTTTTTGTTTTTTCAGATTCCACATCTAATTGAGATCATGTAGTGTTTGTCTTTCTCTGTCTTATTTCATTTAGCATAATGGCCTTAAGTTCTATCCATGTTGTCACAAACAGCAAGATATCCTTCTTTCTGTGGCTGAATAGTATTCCATTGTATACATATGCACACTGCATCTTTATCCATTCATCCTTTGATGGATAGGTTGTTTCCATATCTTGACTATTGTAGTTGATGCTGCAGTGAACACAGAGGTACATATATTTCGGGTGTAGGGACTTAGTGTTTTTGTTTTCTTTGGATAAATACCCAGAGGTGGAATTGCTGGATCATGTGGCAGCTCTATAGTGGCTTCACCCATTTATATTCCCATGAACAGTACATAAGGGTTATAATGCAAATGATCACCACAGTAAGTATAGTTAGCATCCATCACCACACATAGTTAGAATTGTTTTGCTTATGATGGGAACTTCTGAGATTTACTCTTTAGCAACTTACAAATAGGTAGCACAATATTTGTTAATTACAGTCACTATGCTGTGCCTCTCATCTCTAGGACTTACGTATATATGAAAGCTTGTACTTTTTGATCCCCTTCACCCATTTTGCCCACCCCCTACTCCTGCCTCTAGTAGCTACCAATCTATTTTTTGTATTTATGAGCTTGGTTTTTGTTTTTTCAGATTCCACATCTAATTGAGATCATGTAGTGTTTGTCTTTCTCTGTCTTATTTCATTTAGCATAATGGCCTTAAGTTCTATCCATGTTGTCACAAACAGCAAGATATCCTTCTTTCTGTGGCTGAATAGTATTCCATTGTATACATATGCACACTGCATCTTTATCCATTCATCCTTTGATGGATAGGTTGTTTCCATATCTTGACTATTGTAGTTGATGCTGCAGTGAACACAGAGGTACATATATTTCGGGTGTAGGGACTTAGTGTTTTTGTTTTCTTTGGATAAATACCCAGAGGTGGAATTGCTGGATCATGTGGCAGCTCTATAGTGGCTTCACCCATTTATATTCCCATGAACAGTACATAAGGGTCCTTTCACTGCATATCCTCGCCAACACTTGTTCTTTCTTGTGCTTTTGATCATGGCCATTCTAACAAGTGTGAGGTGATAGATCACTGGTTTTGATTTTCCTTTCCCTGATGGTTAATAGTTAAAGTTATGACCAACCTGGACAGCATATCAAAAAGCAGAGACATTGCTTTATCAGCAAAGGTCCGTGTAGTCAAAGCTTTGGTTTTTCCAGTGGTCATGTATGGATGTGAGAGTTGGACTATAAAGAAAACTGAGCGCTGAAGAATTGATGCTTTTGAACTGTGGTGTTGGAGAAGCCTCTTAAGAGTCCTTTGGACTGCAAGGAGATCCAACCAGTCCATCCTAAAGGAAATCAGTCCTGAATATTCATTGGAATGACTGATTCTGAAGCTGAAATGCCAATACTTTGGCCATCTGATGTGAAGAACTGACTCATTTGAAAAGACCCTGATGCTGGCAATGGTTGAAAGCGGGAGGAGAAGGGGATGACAGAGGGTGAGATGGTTGGATAGCATCACTGACTCAATGGATATGAGTTTGAGTAAGCTCCAGGAATTGGGGATGGACAGGGAGGCCTGGCATGCTATAGTATATGGGGTCGCAAAGAGTTGGACACGACTAGGCAGCTGAACTGAACTGATGCTTATTGATGTTGAGCGCCTTCTCATGTACCTGTTGGCTATTTTGTGTCTTCCTTGAAGAATATACCTGTTCATAATCTTCTACTCATTTTTTAATTGGACTGTTCTTTGCTATTGAGTTGTGCAAGTTCTTTATATATTAACCCCTTAATAGATACGTAATTTGCAAGTATCTTCTTCCCTTTGGTAGATTGCCTTTTTGTTGATTTCCTTTGATGTGAAGAAGCTTTTACTTTGGTGTCATCCGATTTGTTAATTTTTGCTTTTATTTCTTTTGCTTTTGATGACATATCCTAGTAGTTAATTCTTTTTTAAATTTCTAGTAGAATTCACTAGTGAAGCCTTCTGGTCCTGGCCTTTGTTTGTTGGACATGTTTTATTATTGTTACCATCTCCTTACTAGTAATGAGTCTCAGATTCTGTTTCTTTGTAATTCAGTCTTGGTAGGTTTTCTCTCTGGGAGTTTGTTCATTTCTTCTAAGTTGTCAAATTTGTTGGCATATAATTGGTTATAGCAGTCTCTTATGGTCTATGGTATTTTTGTAGTATGTTGTCACATCTTCTGTTTTATTTGAGTTTGTACTACAGGGAAGCCTTGGCAATATTGTGGGTTTGGTTCTAGAGCACTGCAGTAAAGTGACTATCTCAATAAAGGGAGTCACACAAATATTTTGGTTTCCCAGTGCATATAAAAGTTATGCTTACACTATATGGTAGTTTTTCAACAGTACAGAGCAATTGCATTATGTCTTAAAAATAGGTATATACCTTAATCTTAAAATGTTATGTGATTTAGTCATTAAGTCGTGTCCGACTCTTTGTGACCCCATGGACCATCGCCCAACAGGCCCCTCTGTCCATGGGATTTCCCCGGCAGGAATAATGGAGTGGGTTCTGTTTCCTCCCCAATTTTAAAAATACTTAATTGAAAAAAAATACTGATCATCGTTTGACAATGCAAGGTTGCTTCAGACCTTTGATTGGTAAAAAACGCAATTATCTGTGAAATGCAAGAAACTGTATTCTTAGGTTAAAATTTTCCTTGGCAACATAGTTGTCAGCTAGAACCATGAATTTTGGTAAAGTCGAGGCTAGATAGAGGAATTGGCCTATAATATAGGGAACAGTCCACATGCATAAAAAAGAGTCTCTGCTGTTATAAATAAAACACTGTAAGTTGGGCCTTTATAGTTTCATGGTGTTTTCTGAGCCTCTTTGCCCTCTGTTTAATTTAGGTATCTTCTAAAGTGCCTATAATATTGTATTATAAAAATTCTTTCTTATAATGCTATAAATTTATTAAGGAACTGGAATTTTGTCTTCTTAAAACACTATTTTTTTGTGTTTATCACTACAAGAGAAACAACGGTATGGGCACAATTAAGTAAAACATTTCTATTTGATAGCAACAGGGATTTTAAAAAATTGAGCCTTGATTTTAGAGAGTATGTTACAGAGTATAACATATTTAATTTTATTTGCCTTTTGTGGTTATGATTCTATGCTTGGATAATATATCTTTTATTGTCTCTTTAATAAATTAGTGCAATAAATTATAAATTTTATTTTCCTCAGGTTTAGAGACCTTTAGCCAGTTGATTTCTCAAGATTCTTATGGGACTGTAAGTATGATTACTGTATGTTACTAACATTATTGGGTAGACATAAAAAAACATTCTATAAGAAAAATGTAAACGTTTTAGCTATTTTTTGCTTCTTGAATGTTTCTTCTCCCCAAGTGTGTCTCTTAGATGGTAAATGTAACTTTTACACCTTGTTTGGTTTTAAATTAATCTGTTTATCTCATACTTGCATAGACAGCTGTAATCTTCATTGAACTGGAGAAAATTCTAAAAATAAATAAAAGTTTTCTTTTGTCTTTTAGTTCACTGCCAGTGAATCCAACATTGTAGATTCTCCCAGGTTTCCTCATAGAGGAATTTTAATCGATACATCTAGACACTTTCTGCCCGTGAAGACTATTTTGAAAACCCTGGTAGGTAATTATGTTCATTCATTGTCTGTTCTGAAGAAGTGTTCTTTTATGTTGTTACTTAATGTTGGTCACTATGCTGTTGTGCTAGTTGGAACAAGGGATTCATTTTCCATATACTAATATATTTCCTCTGCAGAGAAGTGAGGGGCCCCCTAGGAAATCACCCTCTTATTTTCATTGAGGTGGGAGAGAGGCTAACCCAGTATTCAGTCAGCATTGTTAAGAAAAACTCTGTTTTAATGCTGCCTATTGGCCCTCTGTGTAAATCTCTATTGTCAAATAATCATGGGTCGAGACTTTTCAGGAGGAATACATTACCTCTACTTGCTGCTGCTGCTGAGTTACTCCGTCCGACTCCTGTGACCCCATGGACTGTAGCCCACCAGGGTCCTCTGTCCATGGGATTTTCCAGGCAGGAATACTGGAGTGGGTTGCTATTTCTTTCTCCGATATCTCCAGTTACTGACCATTAATTTTGTGACTTCCATCATTTACTGTTTTTTCAGTGGCCTAGAAAGGAATCTGAGAGCAGATTTATAAGAAAATGTTTCAAAGAAATATGGAACCTCAGGTGTTGGGAGCTGGGAAGCAAAGTTGACATAATTCTTCTCTTACTGACTTTTTATTGGTTTATCTCTCCCATCACTGTCGGTTTATGAGGGCTAGGAAGTTTTCCTGTACCTTCACCAAATCATTTATGAACATAGCATGTTATAAAAAAGTTATTTTTACATTTCCATTAAAACCTTGATTTTTTTTTCAAAAGACATAATTGTAATTTTTAATGAAAGAAATACAGGCTTAGTGTAAAAAAAAAGTTTGAACATAGATATACATAAAATCGTGATCCCATAATCTCATTTACCAAAGACTGACAAATTTTTATGTCCCATTTATCTCATTTTGTACTTGAAGAATGAATTAACATGTGATTCCTTTCTATTGAAATGTAGTTGACATACAATATTCTATTAGTTCCAGGTATAGTAAATCATGGTTAGACATTAGCATGCATTATGAAATGATCACCAGGATAAGTCTGGTATCCATCGATCCCCATTTAGTTATAACAATTTTATATTCCCAGGGCTTATTTATTGCATAGCTGGAGGTTCGTCCTCATAATCCTCTTCACCTATTTTCACCCACCCCCTTACCCACCTGGCAACCATTCTCTGTATTTGAGTCTGTTTTTGTTTCATTTTGCTTTTTAGGTTTCACAGATGAGCAAGATCCTTGCTGTTCGTCTTTCTCTGATGTATCTCTGATGTGTTTAACATAATATCCTCTAGAGTTACCCATGTTGTCACAGTGGCAAGATTTCATTTTTTTATGGCCGAGTCCACTCTATTCTGATTGGAGAACTTAGTCTGTTTACATTTACAGTTATCATTGATGATGGATATATACTTACTGCCATTTTGTTACTTGTTTTGGGTTGTTTCCGTAGTTCTTTTTCGTTCATCTTCCTTTGCTGTCTTCCCTTGCCATGTGATGGCTCTCTTTAGTGTTATGTTTGGATTCCTTTCTTTGTGTGTGTACCTATTAATAGGTTTTTGGTTTGTGGTTCCCATAAGGTTCATATATAACAGGCCCTGCCTCCTGTAGGGGCTGCTGCTCCGCGGGTGGGCAGAGTTGGGCTCCGGGGCAGCTGCCTGTGGGACTGGCTTCCGGGACTGGTGCTGGCCTGTTGATGGGCAGTTGAGTCTCTGGTGCTGACAGTCGAGTGAGGACTCCGAAAAAGCACTGACATCACCAGTGTCAGCAGGCTCCCAGATGGCTCCCTCTAGTGCTTTGCTTCCCGAGGGCATTCCCGGTAGTGTCCCGCCTCTCTGGGAGGCTAACATCTGATCCAGGCTTCTTAAAAATTACTGCCTCTGCCTTGGGACTAGAGTCTGTGAAATTTGAAAAGCATAATCTGTCTCATATAGCCCTTCAGCTCTCCCAGATTCAAGTCCTTCTGGCCTTCAATGCTAGATGTTTTGGGGGGCTATCTGTCCCAGTGTTGGACCCCCTGGTCTGCGGAGCCTGATATGGGCTCGGATTCCTCACCCTTTTGGGGAGAACCTCTGCAACTGTGATAGCCTCCCCTTTGTGGGTCATCACCCCAGGACTGTGGGTCTTGACCCACCTACTTGTCTCCTTATGTTTCCATCTTTGTATCTTGAGTTCTCAAGACATCTTTTCTGCTAGCTTTCAGGTCTTTCTCATCAATAATTGTTCTTACTAGTTGTAATTTTGCTGTGTTTATGGCAGAAGGTGAGTAGAGGGTTTTCCTGCTCCACCTTCCTGCCACATCTCGAGGAGGGAGGCTATATGTTCTGATTCTCTGATAGGGAAAGTCTCTCCACTTACTTTCCATTTTCTTCATATCATCTTTTATATTTTACATACATATTATATTGTTTCTTCCTCCAGAGTGTACATAAAATCAGTGTCAGTGTCCCCCAAATTTCTGAGAATGCTAATTGGATTTGTGCTGTGTGTGTACTGAATTTCTTTCATTTGTAAGAAGGAGTTGGCACTAAAATCTCAGAATTGTGGGAATTGTAAATCCCATTTTTCCTCTGCTGTATTCCCAAACACCCCAGTAGTGGTAGGCAAGAGCTACTGGGAATTCATGAGCTGGCTCTCTTCCAGTGAAGTTTTAATTTATGGTATGAATTGTGTATAGGGTTTTTGAAAAGTGAAAAGAAATTTATACTTCTTCACATCCTTCCTGTGTTGAAAAGTAAATTTTAAAAGGAAACAGAGACATTGGGACCAATCCTGGATATAGTAAGTATTAATAAATTGAAATGTATATTTGTGGTATATAATTATTTTTCACTTTCCTCTCCCCACTGGTTTGTTCTTTCTGAGTCTGCTTCTTTTTTATTATAGTCACTAGTTTGTTGTATTTTTTAGATTCTACATATTAGTGCTATCACATTTTTTATCTTTCTCTGTATGACTTACTTTACTTGGTATAATGTCCTCCAAGTCCATCATCTCATAGATAGCAAAATTTCATTCTTTTTTATTGCAGAGTAGAATCCCATTTTATACAGAGAAATGTATATCCACTACATTGTGTGTATACACTACAGAAGTGTGTACACTACATACACTGCATCTTGATCCATTCATCTGTTAATGAACATGTAGGTTGCTTCTGTATCTTGGCAATTGTAAATAATACGGCTATGAACACTGGGATGTGTGTATTTTTTCAGATTAGTTTTTTTGGGTATGTTTACCTAGAGGTGGAATTGCTGGGTCATACGGTAATTTTATTTTTAGTCTTTCAAGAAACCTCCAAGCTGTTGTCTATACCAATGTACATTCCCACCAAGAGTTTATGAGGGCTCCCTTTTCTCCACATTCCCACCGACATTTGTTGTGTTCTTTTTGATAATAGCCATTCTGACAGGTATGAGTTGATAATCTCATTGTGGTTTTAAGGTGTGTAAATTTTCAACCTGTTTGCTTGCAGGATGCCATGGCTTTTAATAAGTTTAATGTTCTCCACTGGCACATAGTGGATGACCAGTCTTTCCCTTATCAGAGCATCACTTTTCCTGAATTAAGCAATAAAGTGAGTAATTCATGTTATTGTTGTTGGTATATAAAAAATTTTGGTATGGTTTCCTTAGAAGTTTGCAGCTTAAATGTTTCCTGTATAAAAGTTAGATATTCATGGTTTTAAAATTTTAATACACTATTGCTGAGCATTTAAGGTCACAAAACTGGTCTGCTTTTGTAATTGTTAACACAAGTGTAAACATTTATGGGGCTATAGAAATACAGATTTTAAAGCTTAATGGATGTAGGAGACCTAAAGCTTTTGTGAGTAACATAAAGTTAAATAATTATATTTATCAAGTAGCCCAACTGTACAAGTATTTTAAACAGAACTGTTCTGAATTCTGTAAATGACAACTTCTTTTCTCTCTAAAAAACTGTATGATGTAGGGAAACTTAAGAGATAATGGCTCCTGTGTGCAAGATCATGGTAGTGTTAGCAGTGTTCAAGCTGGCTGAGCTGTGGGGCAGTGGCGCGGGCGCCAGCCTTCCTGCCGCCTCCCTGAGCCCCCCGTGCTGCAGAGCTGGCCGCTGGCAGCAGGAGGAGCTGCACGCCTCATGCAGAGCTGTGCTGACGAAGGGGCAGCGCCAAGACCCTGCTCCAGTCCTCTGGTCACAATTCCAAAGCTTTCCTTGAGGTTTTGATGTGGCCTGGGCTGCGGTCCTAGCAGCACTCCTGCCGTTGTTTGCTTTTACCATGGGAAGCTGCAAGCATATGCAGAAGTCGGATTTAATGAATTCCCACTTCCTCGTTGCTCCGCGTCAATAGTCGAGTAATGGCCAGTCCTACAACACCTGTATCCCCTCCACCATTATTTGGAAGGTGATCTCAGACATCGTCTCTTATTGGTAAAAAGGCCTGTTTAAAACAACTTATTATCACAGCTAAAAAATTAGCAATAATCCAGATAGCCAATCATTATTCATGTATGCTCAAGTGCCTTTTTCTTTAAAAAAAAAAAAACTGTTTTATTTGCAGTGGGATGCAAATAAACTCCATACACTGTGGTCAGTTAACATATCTGTTCTATGGGTGCCCATCCCTGACAGTGTCTGTTTATTTTTTCTTTGATTATTTCATTGAGGAAACGAAGCTCAGTTTGTCCTACAGTTTTCCACAATCTGGGTTTTGTTGATTGCCTGTCCAGCATCAATATGTTCTTCTGTCCCCTGTATTTACTATAAACTTAGATCAGGTCTTGATTCAATGCAAATTTGTTGTTGGGATTGGGGAAGACAAGACTACTTTTTAAGGAGTTGAGCGTTTATTTATATTTATATTTATATATTTACACCAAGAGAGATGTGCTATAGTAACATTTTTAATGGACCTTTATTTTCCACTCAATATGTTCTTCTGTCCCCTGTATTTACTATAAACTTAGATCAGGTCTTGATTCAATGCAAATTTGTTGTTGGGATTGGGGAAGACAAGACTACTTTTTAAGGAGTTGAGCGTTTATTTATATTTATATTTATATATTTACACCAAGAGAGATGTGCTATAGTAACATTTTTAATGGACCTTTATTTTCCACTGATACTGAGTTCTAATTTTTCAAGAACATAAAACAGGAACAAAGGTAACCTTTAATAAAAAAAAATCAGGGCATCTCAAGGGGAATTTTTACTGCTGGCAATAATTAAAGTGATCTTGAACACCAACAGCTATGTTTTGTAATAATGTGTGAATTTTGATTCTAAAACTGACAAGGACAATATATTCAGAATTTTCACTTTGGAGTAGAACCGTTTTTTTCTATTTTGTCATACGGTCACATGAGGTTGAAAGAGTGTGATGGTAGACATTGCTAAAACAAGGTGCTGGTTCTGTCAATAGATAGTTCTGTCAGAAATCTGGAATTAACCCAAAGTGTGCTGAGAGCTTACTGATAAGATACAGTAAACAATTTAAATGAGTCATCCAACATCACAAGAGACTTTAATACTTCTTGATTCTTGAAAAGTCTGCTGGCAGATACCAAAGTACAAACAGAACCATAAGCAGCTCATACATTTTCATTTTAATAAATGTGACTTTTGCAGGGAAGCTATTCTTTGTCTCATGTGTATACACCAAACGATGTCCGTACAGTGATTGACTATGCCCGATTCCGAGGGATTCGCGTCCTGCCAGAATTTGATAGCCCTGGACATACAGCATCTTGGGGAAAAGGTAAGGAGTGTGCTTTATGAGTTGCTAAAAGTGTACACATGTGCTCCTGCATCTCATGACTTGGTGTTTGCTTATTTTGTTCTTACTTTTGATTTGCACAAAGGTAGCGCTATTGATGGTTGTAATTCAATCACTACTATATGTCTATTGTGAGCAGGTCATTGTATCTAGGCATTGCCTAAAGTATAAACACAAGGGATAAAAGAAAACAAGAAGTGATTACAAGTAGAATGTGAAAAGTGAGTTAAACAGTTACTTGAGTGAAGTAATACCTAAAATGTTCTTGAGAGATCAAAGAATATATTCTTGTTTCTGGTAGAGGGAGTAACAGGAAAGGCATTTAGCTGGAGGACAGCACAGGAAAGAGCAGTATGTACTGTGCTGTGCTTAGCCTCTCAGTCATGTCGGACTCTTTGTGACCCCATGGACTGTAGCACCCAGGATCCTCTGCCCATGGGGATTCTCCAGGCAAGAATACTGGAGTGGGTTGCCATGCTGTTCTCCAAGGGATCTTCCCAACCCCTGGATGAACCCATGTCTCCCGTATTGCAGGCGAATTCTTTACTATCTGAGCAACCAGGAATGCCTATGAGTACTGGAGTGAGTAGTCTGTCCCTTCTCCAGGGGATCTTTCCCACCCAGGAATCAAACTGGGGTCTCCTGCATTGCAGGCACATTCTTTACTACTGGATGCTTAAGAACTGCCTCTGGAGCTAGACTGCCTGGGATTTGAGTCTTGCTTCTGGCACTTATGGTCTTTCCTGGTGGCTGAGATGGTAAAGAATCTGCCTGCAATGCAGGAGACCCAAGTTTTATCCCTGGGAGGTGAAGATCCCTTGGAGAAGGGCATGGCAACCCACTCTAGTATTCTTGCCTGGAGAATTCCATGGACAGAGGAGCCTGATAGGCTACAGTCCATGGGTTGCAACAGTCGGACACCACTTAGCGACTAAACCACCAGTCACCAGTATTTGAGATAGTATCTGAAATGGGTAACATCTCAGAGAGGCTGACGGAAACGGAAGCAAAGTGGCACAGGGGCAGTGCTCAGGAAATAGTTCTCCCTTTTCTTATCTGAAGAAATTACCATAGTAATTCTGAGTAAACCTGCTTATCTTTTTCTGTATAGCATATGTCTTCAGCAAAACAAAGCAGTACAGTCATGTGCAGAGCCCTGTCTTTGTGCATGAACTGCTGCTTCAGAAAAGATTCTCCGTGTTTCCTTCCAGGCCAGAAAGACGTCCTGACTCCCTGTTATCACGCAAGCGAGCCATCTGGGACTTTCGGGCCTATAAACCCTATTTTGAATTCAACTTACAGCTTCCTGTCTAAACTTTTCAAAGAAATTAGTACTGTGTTTCCAGATGAATTCATTCATCTGGGAGGAGATGAAGTAGATTTCCATTGTTGGTATGAAACTTTGTTGACCACGCTCCTTCTCTGTTTTTCTAAAACCTCTTGCACTTGAAGTAGGTGTAGAGGTATCTCTGGGAAGAGGGAAGACTTGGGGGAACATCTCTGTGAGGTGTTAACCTCGGGCCACAACTCCTAAGACAGTGCATTGTTTACAGAATTCACACACTGATGCTATTGACAGAAGCCTGTAGCAAGGAGAATTAAGATGCAGAAGAAAATGGGGATTCTACAAAAGCTAAATAGAGAGCAAGAATAGCTGTAGTGAGGAGGGTAATGATTAAGTGGGAGAGATTTTTCTAGTGAAAGTCTTCTGTGCAAATAGCCTTAGATGGAAGAATGATGAGGGAGCTTAGGGACAGCCATTTTTACAGGATATCAGCTTTTAAAAAAATTAATTGCAGTGGAAAGTTAACTCATAATTAAATTCTAGAATTATTTTAGGTGTAATTAGGTGACTTCACTTTCACTTTTCACTTTGATCCATTAGAGAAGGAAATGGCAACCCACTCCAGTGTTCTTGCCTGGAGAATCCCAGGAACGGGGGAGCCTGGTGGGCTGCCGTCTATGGGGTCTCAGAGAGTCGGACACAACTGAAGCGACTTAGCAGCAGCAGCAGCAGCAGCAGGCTTATTTTAGGCACCAGTTCAGTTCAGTTCAGTCACTCAGATGTGTCCGAATCTTCGATCCCATGAACTGCAGCATGCCAGGCTTCCCTGTCTTATCACCAACTTGGCACTCTCAGCCGCCACCCCTGACCTCAGACGAGGGGTAGCTCCTCTCAGCCTGACCCTGGACCTGGGGTAGCTCCTCATAATTAGGCTTATTTTAGGCTTGATTTAGTCATAATTAGGCTTATTTTACTCTTTACAAACTTTAATAGATTTCCATCTGTATAAATGATGTTGGGGATATCTGTTGCTTTAAAAAGATTGGTCATATTGAACTTTTAATGAGATTTTTATCACTGTTTTTGTTTAAGGAAGTCCAATCCAGCAGTCCTGCATTTCATGAGGAGCAAAGGCTTTGGCAAAAAATTTGAGAAACTACAATCTTTCTATATGCAGATGTAAGTCACTGAAAGCCTACTTCTGTTTATTTCATCAGTGCCTTTTGTAAAAGTTTAAGCTCTCATTTAGTACTATTTTATTTTCTCATCTTCTCTCCATTCCTTTTAAAAGTGTACATGTTATAATCTTTGTTACACAAGATGAAAAATCATAAAGGAGGGTGCAATATCCACTATTCTCTTTAAATCGATAACATGGTGATTCCAGTCCTTTTGCAGTGACTGTTGAGAAGTAGGGTGGTAAGTTATCTGCTCTGGGAACTCAGCTGAAAACCCAGGCTACCCTGCAAAGGCTTCACCACCATCTAGCTCCTGGAATTCATTCTGTCAACTCCAGCATTGCTTTTACTCTATACCTGTGCTGTCTGGTATGGGAGCCACAGCCACATGTGGCCGTTTGTATTTAAATTATACTTGAAAAAATTAAAAATTCAGTTCCTCAGTCACATTAGCCACATTTCACGTGTTCAGGAGCCAATAGCTAGATGAAACTAGTGCTAGACTAGTCTCATAGTCTACCATACTAGACTACCATACTGGAAAGTGCATATATAGAACATTTCCATCCCTGAAGATAAAGATCTGCTAGACAGTGCTGCCCTATGGTAAAGAGTAGTAAACTTATTTTGTAAAGAGCCATACAGTTAAGTGTTGGCGACCTCATGGGGCACATGTGGTTTCATGGGCTTCCCCGATGGCTCAGCAGTCAAGAATCTGCCTGCAGTGCATGAGATGTGGGTTCAATCCCTGGGTTGGGAAGATCCACTGGAAGAGGCAATGATAACCTACTTGAGTATTCTTGTCTAGAAAATCCCCTGGACAGAGGAGCATGGTGGGCTACAATCCATACATGGTGTCACAAAGAGTTGCATGCATGCATATTGTTCAGTTCAGTTCAGTCGCTCAGTTATATCCGACTCTTTGCAACACCATGAATCGCAGCACGCCAGGCCTCCCTGTTCATCACCATCTCTCGGAGTTCACTCAGACTCTTGTCTATCGAGTCCATGATGCCATCCAGCCATCTCATCCTTGGTCGTCCCCTTCTCCTCCTGTCCCCAATCCCTCCCAGCATCAGAGTCTTTTCCAATGAGTCAACTCTTCTCATGAGGTGGCCACAGTACTGAAGTTTCAGCTTTAGCATCATTCCTTCCAAAGAAATCCCAGGGTTGATCTATTTCAGAATGGACTGGTTGGATCTCCTTGCAGTCCAAGGGACTCTCAAGCGTCTTCTCCAACACCACAGTTCAAAAGCATCAATTCTTTGGCGCTCAGCCTTCTTCACAGTCCAACTCTCACATACATACATGACCACAGGAAAGACCATAGCCTTGACTAGATGGACCTTAGTCAGCAAAGTAATGTCTCTGCTTTTAAATACGCTATCTGGGTTGGTCATAACTTTTCTTCTGAGGAGTAAGCGTCTTTTAATTTCATGGCTACATACTTTTTAAATATTTTTTAAGCACTGCTTTACCAGTATAAAAAGGGGCTTCCCTTGTGGCTCAGCTGGTATAGAATCTGCTTGCAATGCGAGAGACCTGGGTTTGATCCCTGGATTGGGAATATCCCCTGGAGAAGGAAACAATACCTGCTTCAGTATTCTGGCCTGGAGAATTGTATAGACTATAGAGTCCATGGGGTTGCAGACAGTGGGACACTGAAGCGGCTTCACACGCACATACTGAAAGGCATCTGTCAGTGTTGCAGTCTTTGGTATAAAATGTGCATTCTTTACACACATTGCTAAGTTTGTGATCTGAAATAACTTTGTAATTATTTTCAATGGTAGGGTTTCAGATATGATTTCAGCCATGAAGAAGAGATCCATAGTCTGGCAAGAGGTTTATGATGATGAAGGCAAGGTGAGAGGTTACTAATACTGCATGTGGTTCTGATAATATGAGACTTAATACTCTAACACCTTGGATGGAAGGAACCCTAAACTTTCCCTGTAATGTTGGGGGAAGTCAGCTTACCTTTCCGTTTAAGCTGCTGTTAGGCAGGAGCCGCACACCGACACCAATGATGATGGTATTTATTTGATTTCTTCCATTTACCTCACTCTTCAGTGCTGCCTCCTCCTCATCCTCCCATCTTCCCTCCTCCCTCTCCATCTCATTCTTAGTAACAAATTGAGGTACTTTGGAAAGTGTTCCTTTTTTCCGAAGGGCAGAACAAATAAGAATGAGTCTTTATTGCTTTTAAGGTAACCTTCGTTTTAAGTATCACTGTCAAGTACACTTTATATTTTAAGGCATTTCTCTCTGACATAATCAGAATTCTTTATTTTCCTTTGGGGCAACTGAAAATTTCAAAGTCCAGCTACTTGTATTATCTTTCCAGAAGGGTTAGTAGCATCCTGTAAGTCCCAAAGTAAGTATAATAGTGCGGTAGAAATGGGACTAATGCCTTAATTTATTACACCTACATGGCACTGTATATAGACAAAAGGTAAAAAATTTAAAGGTTTGATGAAATGTCTACGTCCCTGTTATTACAAATAGCATTAGATATTAACTCAAAGAGGAAAAGGGAAAGAAGAAAATATTGCTTTATTCAAGGATCTTGAAAAATTATTAGCTACAATGCCTTAGACTTTTAATTTCATCTCCTGTAGCTGCAAGACCTAATACATATTTTATTTGTAACTTTAATAGCTTACGCCAGGCACGGTAGTTCAAGTATGGAAAAAGCACAACTTTCATATGGAACTAAGGAAAGTTACAGCAGCTGGCTTCCCTGTGATCATTTCTGCTCCTTGGTACTTAGATTTGATCAGTTATGGAGAAGACTGGACTAAATACTACTCTGTGGAGCCTCTCAACTTTGCGGGTAAGTGAAGCAACCACCAATACTTGACATGTTAGGTTTTACAAACCCTCCCCTCCCCCGGGGCATCTTCACCTAGGTACCACTACCATCCTCCCTTTTATGTTTGATCCTTCATTTTCCTTGTGGATAATCCAACAGACTGAACTCAGTCTCATTTTAAACTTTGTGAAACCACATTCTTTCCTAAATGACAGAACTTCTAAAGTAAGATTCCCTTGCACTGACAAGCCTTGTCACTATGCATTCAGAGAGGCCTGGCTACAGGAGCCTTGTCTCTCCTCTGAGCCTCCTCTGCGATGTGAGGCACCTAAGTAGGGATCGCGTATGTTCGGTGGCTTCCGGGTTCTGGGGAGGAGGCATCCTTGGGGGTGGGCATGTCTGAGTGGTGGGGCTCTAGGCTCTCAAACCCCTTAAGAACAGTTCTGCTTTGTCCAGTTTTGTACACGAGACTTTAATATACAATTTCCTTTGCGAAAAGTGTTCTGGTGTTTAAAAAGTTTCAAAACTGTGGGTCTGTCAGGAACTGTTTCTCCAAAAGCATTTTCTGAGAATCAAGAAGTCATAATTACTATAGATACCTAGTCTCCTTGATACCAAAAGACAGGTACTGAAGGCGGGAGTGGTGGTCACTAGCATCGTCCACCCTGCTTTCCTGGGCACACTGTTCACAGGCAACCAGGGGAAGGGCTTCTGGTGTCCAAATAAGTTTGCAGAAAACCAAAATAAAATGGTCTCCTTACTACTGGCCTGACATTAGTCGACACACGCTAACAAACGCTCTGTGAACCATGGGGTCAATTGCGGCAATAAAGCTTGCCACCATGTTTTGTGCCACAGCTGTGAACTTGTCCCAAGGTCCTCCTGACTCCCAGAGAGAAGCCTTGCCCCAGGCTAACACCAGAAACCAGCGCTGCCTCTGTGTGAGCGCCTCAGGTTCAGTTCAGTTCTATTCAGTTGCGCAGTTGTGTCCAGCTCTTTGCGACTCAATGAATCACAGCACGCCAGGCCTCCCTGTCCATCACCAACTCCCAGAGTTCACTCAGACTCACGTCCATTGAGTCAGTGATGCCATCCAGCCATCTCATCCTCTTGTCATCCCCTTCTCCTCCTGCCCCCAATGCCTCCCAGCATCAGAGTCTTTTCCAGTGAGTCAACTCTTCGCATGAGGTGGCCAAAGTACTGGAGTTTCAGCTTTAGCATCATTCCTTCCAAAGAACACCCAAGACTGATATCCTTTAGAATGGACTGGTTGGATCTCCTTGCAGTCCAAGGGACTCTCAAGAGTCTTCTCCAACACCACAGTTCAAAAGCATCAATTCTTCGGTGCTCAGCCTTGCAAAATTATCTAACTCACAGCACTGACTGTAATCTAGGTACTCCGGAACAGAAACGGCTTGTCATTGGCGGAGAAGCCTGCATATGGGGAGAGTATGTGGATGCGACTAACCTCACTCCAAGATTATGGTATGGAACCTCAGGGCGGACATGTGGACTTAGGGGCCTGAGTTTCTCTTCTCCACCCAAGCGGGAAAGCACTAGAAACTTGCCCTAGTGTGTGGTTTGCTTCTTGAAGAAAACATGAATTTAAATTGCCATGGGGGATGTGTGGTTTAAATTTTAGGCCTCGGGCGAGTGCTGTTGGTGAGAGACTCTGGAGTCACCACGATATCACAGACCTACAGGATGCCTACAGGAGACTAACAAGACACCGCTGCAGGATGGTCGGGTAAGACATGTTTATTTGTCAGGCTAGGACACTGTTAAGTACAGGGTGATTTTTTTTACCTTATTTAGTGTTAGCCAGCTTATTGGGATTTTTTTCTTTCTTCTTTTGCTATAAACAGAAATGTATGTGACCGAACTTAGGTAGTGATCTAATTAGGAAAAATTGGCAATTGTTTCTCCATGAATTATGAATCTCTCTTAGTAGTTTGTGGTATGGTTTAGTGATCCTGATTTGAGCTAAGTTGCTTCAGACAGACATGAATTAATCTAAAACATGTTTTGTTTATACTTTTCCTACAGACGAGGAATAGCTGCACAACCTCTCTTTACTGGATATTGTGAGCATGAGGGCAGAATGTAAAAATGAGCTGAAACAGAAGAAAGATATGGGAAAAGAGCCCATAGTCATCCATACTACAATCAACCTGATTTTAAAAATCATGTTTTTCAATAAAATATCTTTTTATTGATTGAACCCCCATCTTATTATTTATCAGAAGACTGACATCTTTCTTGTGAGAGAAGTGTAAAATCAACCAGCCGAAAACCTTGTGATATCTATCACTCCGTGTATTCCAAAACACTGAATCTTAACTACCAACAGTAATAATTTACTAGATACACAGTACAGCTCAGGTACATTAACCGTCAACATCACAGCACGTTTCTCACGCGATAAAGTAGAATGAGCAGCACCAGTGCCGCCGTCTGTTCAAGTTCTCTCTTAAATTGTTCTTACTGAAAATGAAGTAGGTAGGCGCTCCTGAGCCACCCGCCAAGGACTTAGGACAGGCCACGTCTCTGGCTGAGCAGCGTACTTTGGTCTTGAGGATTCATGGCTTGATAGTTCGACAGCTCTAAGGCAAAAGTGGCTGAGCCTGATGTTAATGTTCGAAGCACAGTTGAATAACCCTAATCAGAATAATTTAAGTTAGTTATCTCTGCAAAGTTAAGCCTCAAATCTCTCCCTGCACATCTTTTGACCATTATCAGGAAAAATTTGTTAAGTACTGTAGAGGACAGAAAACCAGGAGCAGGGGTATGCTTCAGAAGCATTCCCTAGTCCCAGCATTTGGTAAAGACTCTGCTGGCACTCAGATGCCTGTCCCAGAGCAGGAGAGGCTGGCGGGGACAAGAATGACACGAAGAACTGGCTGAGAGCCAGCAACAGTGGAAGTAAATAAGTGCTTGGGATGGAAAAATGGGTCATTGAGGCTGATGACACATTTTGGTAAAGCACATCTCAGACTCTGTAGAGGACTGGAAAGCCCTCCCCCACACATCCACACCCGGCAGATAGATCCCTGGGATTTCTCCAGCAATTTATGTAAAATATGTAGATTTAGTCACAGAGTACCTACCATGGTTTCTGCTAAGGGAACAAATCCGATAACCACTTTGTTGTCTTGGCGAGACTGGATTTCCTGAATGTTCCCTCTTCTCTGTGCCAGGTCTGCTAGGACAGGGCTGAGATAGTCTCTGCTCACTGTCACCTCAAGTTTCATCAGGGGCTCCAAAATTTGCTTATCAGCTTTCTTCAGAGCCTAAAGAAATTAATGGATGTTAACTCCTCTTCCTTAGATTGCAGATCAGACTTCTGTTATGAAGGGAAGATTTATAAAAACTTAAATACTCTTAAGCACAGAGCCTCCAGCAAAAAGACAGAAGCCTGCCTTAACTCTAAGAAGTCCAAAACTTGAACATTTGCTCATCCATACATGCCAGCACTACACCTGAGACCTCATGTATGTGTTGCAGGAGGATGCCTGGTAAAGTCTGATTATGTAGGGCACCTGTGAACATGTGTCCAGAGACACAGGGAAAGAAAATGGTTCTCCCCTCTTAAAGACATATTTCCTTCATATATCTCCTCTTGTAATTCTGAAACCAGTAGTTACAGTGCATGCTACAAGTCAGGGCAATCAAGAAGGGAAATAAAGGAGAGAGCTAAAAACACACTAAGCAGAAACATATACTCAGTGTAAAAGAAACAGAATTCTATACAGAATTTCAGATTTCAAAGAAGAACAAGCACATACAGAAACAAAAAAACCAAAACAGCATCAGGCAAATAGGAAGTAACAAAAACTGGGGAAGCAACAGAGGAATCAAGACATCTTGGGGTCCTAGTCTGATTGTATAACGTCATTCCATCAGCCAAACTGGTAGGATTCAGAGGGCATTTTCAAGCACTGTAACTACTGATGGGTTTACTTTAAAAGGTAACCTACTCCTCCAGCCTACCAAAGTTAAAACAATTTTCCATATATTCTAAGTCTGTTTGGTTGTCAGGTGGGATGTAATAATCTTGCATTTAGCAGTGGAAACCAGAAAAGAGCAAGGGCTCTGGAATGTGGCCTCTCCTTTATCTGGCTCTGGCTGATCATCCTCTCTGCTCACCAGCCCCAACTCACTCAGGCCCGGCCGGTACCATGGCGTCTATTGTCCAGTAACGCTCTGCGCCTTGGATGCTTCTGTTCCCCACATTTCAGCACCTCCGCCTTCCCCTCTCCCTGCTACCTTCATGATCATGAAAAATGTGCAGACTCATAAAAACATCAGTATATTCTCATTATTGTAGAAATTTCAGAAAACCATAGCACACATATATATAGTAAAAGCATAATTTCAGTTCTTTGCAGCTGATTAAGCCTTTAATATCACTATCAACTGAAATGACTCAATCAATGAGAAAGTATCTAATAATTCTTGAATGAAAATATTACTAACACATAATGACAGTCAACAGCAAACAACTAAATAGATCCTATATATTTTTGCAATTCTTACCCAAAGTTTTGTGCCACTTCACAGTGTAGCTTTTTGAATAATATAACGGAGTGGGAAAACACTAAAAATTAAGAGGAATAATGCTATGTCTGAGGAAAGGACGGAGTTCTGTGTGATCGAAAAGGAGGTATTGTGCTCATGGGTCTGTCCTTAGTCCTCTTTTTACAGTGTTTCCCTTGGGAACAACTGCCTAGTTACAGAGCGTCAAAGCTTCCTCAAAGCTGCACTTGAGTCAGTCTTTGGGTGCTCCTTGTAATCACTGGTCTGCTCTGGGATGATGTCTGAGTATCTTGCAGCAACCCAATATGGCCCAAACTGATCTCATTATTTCCTTTTCCAAACACTTGCCTGCTCTTTCCGATTTCTGTTGATGGTGTCACTAGTCTTCAGTTTACCGGGACATGCATCTTTGATTTCCTTTTTCCCCACTGTAAGCTGTAAGATTTCTATTCCTATTGCTGATATTCTAGCCCAGATCTAGTCTATTCCCTGAGGCTCTCCATACTCCAGTCCCTCCTATATTCTAATGATCATGCTGCTCTCTTCAAAATGTTTAAATCATTTACCACAGTTCTCAAAACAAATCTCAAATTCCTCAGTGTAGTTTCTTACAGGTTTCCCCACAGTCGACTCTATTTTACTTTTCCAACCCTATTTCAACACCCCCTGCCTTCTTTGATCTTTCCATATCTGGAATGCTACCACTATACCCATAGCCTCCAAAACACCACAGGCCAATGATTAAGGAAACTGTAAAAGCCCCTGTGTGCTTGTCTTTTGAAGTAAAATGCCGACTCAAGAGTTAGTGATTGGGAAATGTGAAGATGCAGAAACAAGGATAGCTATTGGGCTAGGGAACTGGTAACAATTTAGACTATAATTCTGTCACAAAGCAGAATTACCAAACTCACAGTTTCCTTAAAGATATAAAGGCCTGACAAACATTCCCAAATTGTTTTTACAGGAAGCAGACCCTCTCCCAATGAAAACTGCCAACCACAAGAACATAGACCGTGGACTGGTTGAAACAGCCTGTTTCTGAAACACTATAGTGGGTCATGGTCTTGAGGTCATTGGCTCACCATGGCCCCCTTTGCCTAGCAAAGCAAAAAAAGCTACTCTTTCCTGTTTCACCGAAAACTCTTGTCTCCACGTTTCTATTCAGCACCTGTGAACAGAGGCTGAATTTCAGCAACATTAACTTCTTTCCAATGTCAACTAAAAAGATGCAAGTTAAGTTTCATCTGAGGCACAATGAAGACTACAGCCTGGGAGACAAGACAGCACCTCAGATAGCTCTGAGAGACTGCTCCAAAGAGGCAGTGGGGGAAGGTCAATACATAAGACTTTGGTGAAGGGGGAATGCAATACAATTAAGCACTCATTTTACAAAGGGTTTTCCGCTCTCCAGGAGGATCTGAGGTCCTCAGAAAGGGATTTAGTGCTTTTCTAGGTATAGGAGATGCAAGGACTGGAATCATGAAATCAGTTCCTAAAAACATCCAACTATCTAAAGACCTGTCCTACCAGACTCCTGGAAGAAAGAGTGCCTCACTCCACCCTGAACTCCTCAGGGGGTGTTGAAGGTCAATGGCTGCAGCAGCATGGGGTTCAGTCTCTGTAGAGGCTGATGGTGAATGCCCTCATTCAGTGGTTGGCAATGGTCTTGGCAGGTGCCAGTTAGAAGCTGACACCAAGAGGTACCACTTCACACCAGTCAGAATGGCTGCAATCCAAAAATCTTCAAGCAATAAATGCTGGAGAGGATGTGGAGAAAAGGGAACACTCTTACACTGTTGGTGGGAATGCAAACTAGTACAGCCATTATGGAAAACAGTGTGGAGATTCCTTAAAAAATTGCAAATAGAACTGCCTTATGACCCAGCAATCCCACTGCTGGGCATACACACTGAGGAAACCAGAATAGAAAGAGACACATGTACCCCAATGTTCACTGCAGCACTGTTTATAATTGCCAGGACATGGAAGCAACCTAGATGTCCATCAGCAGATGAATGGATAAGAAAGCTGTGGTACATATACACAATGGAGTATTACTCAGCCCTTAAAAAGAATAAATTTGACTCAGTTCTAATGAGATGGATGAAACTGGAGCCAATTATACAGAGTGAAGTTAGCCAGAAAGAAAAACACCATTACAGTATACTGACACATATATATGGAATTTAGAAAGATAGTATGATGGCCCTGTAAGTGAGACAACATAAGAGACACAGAGGTATAGAACGGACTTTTGGTGTCTGAGGGAGAGGGAGAGGGTGGGATGATTGGGGAGAATGGCACTGAAACATGTATACAATCATATAAGAAATGAAGCACTAGTCTATGTTCAATACAAGATACAGGATGCTTGGGGCTGGTGTACGGGATGATCCAGGGAGATGGTGTGGGGTGGGAGGTGGTGGGGGGCTTTGGTATTGGGAGATCGTGTACATCTGTGGCTGATCCATGTCAGTGTATGGCAAAACCAATGCAGTATTGTGAAATGGAATAAAATATTAAATTAATAAAAAAATAAAATAAAATAAATTAATTAAAAAAAAAAGTAGCTGACACCAAGAACTATGGTCCAATTCCCCACTCCTCAGCTTTTGTGAATCTTTGCCATACTATCTAATATTTTGACTGTTTGGCTTATTTATTTTCCTTCTAAATCATAAGCTCATTTAGGTCAAGAAAAACATATGCATCTTATTATGTTCCCTCAGTTCCCAGTGCACCATGACCACAACATAGATGGCTCAGTAACTATATGAAGCATCATTAACTTCTCATCAGCAGGGGCAAGGAGTTTCCGCACCAGATGAAGTTTCACAAGTGTCAGAGTACTTCCATTAGTAGTATTTAAAGTAATGAATTAAAACTAAAGACTAAGTGGAGGCCTCATAAAGTTAATCCTTACTCTGTACTATGGTCTTAATGGAAGGTTAACCAAGGGGTATTAGATTCTGAAGGACTGGCCAAAATACTGGGGCTTGAGGTTAACTTAGAAGCACTGTATCATCTTTCAGGTTATGGTTATTTCAATACTAGAACCAAAGTCAGGTGGAACTCTAAGAATTATTGGAAGGTAAATGTTTTCAACAACTTAATCATGACCACTGTACAGGCACTATTTCTAACTATATGCTCCAGAAAACAATATTTAAATAATTACTTTTGAAAATGTAGGTGAGTGTTTTTTAAAATGAAAACTCTTAAGTATGAATTTGAACTCACATGAAAAAGTCATTAAAGTTCAGCCTGCCTAAGTCAGGGACCTAGGATATTTAAATTAACTTTGTAATTATGGATTCAAATACGACTAGAAAACCAGGTCTCAAACACAGCCCAAAATATTAGAAACTGGTCATAAAAGCAAGTGTTTTACTGTGCATTAGTCACCTACAAAACTAGAGTATTTTCACACTGAGAAGAATGCATGGAATCAGCATTCAGCACACAAAGGTCCTGGCAGGTGACTCCATGGACTGCAGAACACCAGGCTTCCCTGTCCAGCACCAACTCCTGTAGCAGGCTCAAACTCATGTCCATCTAGTCAGTAATGCCATCCAACCTTCACATCCTGTCATCTCCTTCTCCTCCTGCCTTCAATCTTTCCCAGCATCAGAGTCTTTTCCAATGAGTCAGCCCTTTGCATCAGGTGGCCAAAGTACTGGAGCTTCAGCACCAGTTCTTCCAATGAATATTCAGAACTGATTTCCTTTAGAATTGACTAGTTTGATCTCCTTGCAGTCCAAGGGACTCTCAAAAGTCTTCTCCACCACCAGAGTTCAAAAGCATCAATTCTTCGGCGCTCAGGTTTCTTTAGAGTCCAACTCTCACATCCATACGTAACTACTGGAAAAACCATAGCTTTGACTAGATGGACCTTTGTCAGCAAAGTAATTTCTCTGCTTTTAAATATGCTGTCTAGGTCGGAGAAAGCGATGATGCCCCACTCCAGTATTCTTACCTGGAAAATCCTATGGACGGAGGAGCCTGGTAGGCTGCAGTCCATGGGGTCGCAAAGAGTCGGACACGGCTGAGTGACTTCCCTTTCACTTTTCACTTTCATACACTGGAGAAGGAAATGGCAACCCACTCCAGTGTTCTTGCCTGGAGAATCCCAGGGATGGGGGAGCCTGGTGAGTTGCCGTCTATGGGACTGCACAGAGTCGGACACAACTGAAGCGACTTAGCAGCAGCAGGTTGGTCATAGCTTTTCTTCCAAAGAACAAGTGCGTTTTTTAATTTCATGGCTGCAGTCATCACCTGCAGTGATTTTGGAGACCCCCAAAATAAAGTCTCTGTTTCCATTGTTTCCCCATCTATTTGCCATGAAGTGATGGACCGGATGCCATGATCTTAGTTTTTTGAATACTGAGTTTTAAGACAGCTTTTTCACTCTCCACTTTCACTTTCATCAAGAGCCTCTTTAGTTCCTCTTCTCTTTCTGCCATAAGGGTGCTGTCAACTACATATCTGAGATTATTCGTATTTCTCTCGGCAATCTTGATTCCAGCTTGTGATTCATCCAGCCCGGCATTTCACATACTCTGCATAGAAGTTAGATAAGCAGAGTGACAACATATAGCCTTGATGTAATCCTTTCCCAATTTGGAACCAGTCTGTTGTTCCATGTCCAGTTATAACTGTTGCTTCTTGACCTGCATATGGAATTCTTAGGAGGCAGGTAAGGTGGTCTGGTATTCCAAACTCTAAGAATTTTTCAGTTTGTTGTGACCCACACAGTCAAGGGCTTTGGTATAGTCAATAAAGCAGGAGATGTTTTTCTGGAACTCTCTTGCTTTTTCGATGATCAATGGATGCTGGCAATTTCATCTCTGGTTCCTCTGCCTTTTCTACATCTAGCTTGAACATCCGGACTGCAGCATGCCAGGCGCCCCTGTCCATCACCAACTTCTGGAGTTTGCTCAAACTCATGTTCATTGAGTCAGTGATGCCATCCAACCATCTTATCCTCTGTCATCCCCTTCTCTTCCTGCCTTCAATCTTTCCCAGCATCAGGGTCTTTTCCAATGAGTCAGTTCTTCAAATCAGGTGGTCAAAGTACTGGAGCTTCAGCTTCAGCATCATTCCTTCCAAAGAAATCCCAGGGCTGATCTCCTTCAGAATGGACTGGTTGGATCTCCTTGCAGTCCAAGGGACTCTCAAGAGTCTTCTCCAACACCACAGTTCAAAAGCATCAATTCTTTGGCCCTCAGGTTTCTTTAGAGTCCAACTCTCACATCCATACATGACCACTGGGAAAACCATAGCTTTGACTAGACGGACCTTTGTTGGCAAACCAAGGTCTCTGCTTTTTAATATGCTGTCTAGGTTGGTCATAGGTTTTCTTCTAAAGATCAATCGTCTTTAAATTTTCTAGCTGCAGTCACCATGTGCAGGGATTTTAGGGCCCAAGAAAATAGTCTCTCACTGCTTCCATTGTCCCCATCTATTTGCTGTGAAGTGATGGGACTGGATGCCATGATCTTAGTTATTTGAATGTTGAGTTTTAAGCCAACTTTTTCACTCTCTTTCATCTAAAGGCTCTTTAGTTCCTCTTCACTTTCTGCCATAAGCTTGGTGTCATCTGCGTATCTGAGGTTGTTGATATTTCTCCGAGCAATCTTGATTTCAGCTTGTGCTTCATCCAGCCTGGCATTTAGCATGATGTACTCTGCATATAAGTTAAATAAGCAGGGTGACAATATATAGCCTTGACATACTCCTTTCCCATTTTGGAACCAGTTTGTTGTTTCATGTCCAGTTCTAACCCTTGATCTGAATATAGATTTCTCAGGAGGCAGGTAAGGCGGTCTGGTATTCCCAATTCTTTAAGAATTTTCCATAGTTTGCTGTGATCCACACAGTCAAAGGCTTTGATGTAGTTAATAAAGCAGATGTTTTTCTGGACTCTCTTGCTTTTTTGATGATCCAACAGATGTTGGCAATTTGACCTCTGGTTCTTCTGCCTTTTCTAAATCCAACTTGAACATCTGGAGGTTCTCAGTTCACATACTATTAAGCCTTGCTTGGAGAATTTTGAGCATTACTTCGCTAGCATGTGAGATGAGTGCAATTGTGTGGTAGTTTGAACATTCTTTGGTATTGCCTTTCTTTGAGACTGGAATGAAAACTGACCTTTTCCAGTCCTGTGGCCACTGCTGAGTTTTCCAGATGTGCTGGCATACTGAGTGCAGAACTTTAACAGGAAGCACTGTTATAGCAGCTTCTCCAAGCAGGAAGATTCCATAAGCCTCTTATTCTTATCCCCTGGAGGGCAGGCTAACAAAATGAAAACCACAATCACAATTGCAGCAAAAAGGATTAGGATACATCCATACCTTCTGTAGGCATCTTGAGACACAGGCAGAAATCATAGTTGTGGAGGTACCGGGATGAATTACCAAAGAATGTAAAGTAACTGCTACATCTTGAACTGGGGATCCAAGCAATGGTCCTAGGTAAGGAGGAAAACTATATTAGGACTGTATTGTATTCAGTGAGGGGTAAATGAAATGTGTAAAGAGGCAGAGAACTTCCAGTGTCCTGCAAGTAAGGAGCTTTGAAGTCATCACACTGTTCTAAACAATAAATAAAATGCAACAACTCTTATTGGATTGACTGGAGAGAGGAGGACAAAGGGCAAACCACTGTCCCTAAGACTGGAGAGAGAGGTCAGTGCAGGGGCTTGCACTGAACTGTAATTGCTAAACTGTTTGAGGTTCAATGTGGCCCAGTCAGAGTTAAAAACTTCAGGAGGACCCAGTTTTGGGGGTGGGGAGGGGCAGAATTTTGTGATCTCAAGCAGGTTCTCACAGTAAATATTAGAGTTTCATGAGGGTGGTAGTGGAGAGGAATTCTTTCTGAAATACTCCAAGGCATTCTATTCTTCACAAGGTTGGCCCTCTGAGGAAACTAGTATATCAGAGCCAAACCTGAAAGGGTATCAGAGCCTAGATGACTTGAGGGAAGCACCCAATTCCAGTCTACTCCAGCCATCGTGTCCCATCTATGGGGGATATAAAAGGACTGAGAAACAGCTGTACAGCTCAGAGGTCAAGGGTACCGGCTAAGACCCAATCTTAGGGGTACAGACACTCTCCCTCCCCCTCACCTCACCACCACAGTACTAAAGGCAAGTTTAGAGCAGTCCCTTTTACCAGTGTATCATATCTGGCTATCAGGAAAATGCTGAAGGGCAAAGAGCACAATCTGAACACAGAGAGCAAGCCTCAGGACCAGACATGGCAGGAACGCCGAATGATCAGACTGAGAATATAAACTGGGATTAACATGCTAAAGGCTGTAACAGACAAAGTAAAGGGCACTAAGAACAGATGATCAGGATGGCAGAGCGACAGAGGTCCTAAGAAACAACAAAAAGAAATGCATCAGATCAAAAACACTGTAACAGAAAGGAAGAAGACCACTGACGCGCTTAGACAGGACACGGCTGAGGAAAGTCCGAGTTAGAAGATATATCAGAAGAAATCTCCAAAACTGAAAAGCAAAGTGAACAAAAGACTGAAAAAAAAAAGAACAGAATATGCAATACTGTGGGACAACCACAAGGTATGACATATGCATGATGGGGAGAATAGGGAGAAAATACTCCCAAAGTTAGAAAGGAAGAATGAAATAATTTCTATTATCAGAAGGGGTTGAAAGTGATACTCATGCTTACTCTGATTTGACTACCTCACCTTGGAGGCACGCACTGTGAACGCCATTTTCAAAGGCCTCTCGGGAGGCCTGCGAGAGGTCTCCGGCAACACTTGCTGCATACTCAATAACGGGCAGAAGGGATGATGTTTCCATGGGTTTTGCTTCCAGTTCTACAGTCACAAGATGCCGTTTGTCTCCTAAAGTTCTATCTAAGGTATCTGTAAACAAATTGAATATAGTACCTCAGATATTTGTTCTGGAAAGGTGTCAAGGTGCCACAACTGGCAAAATCAAGTCCAACAAGTTGATTACAGTCAACAAGTTCAAGATCTCATGGAAGATAAAGTGGAAGAGAATACCAATAAAGACACTAAGCACAGTATAAAAATGTCAGAGTAAATAGTTTTATCAAGAAAGCGTAGATTCTGTGTTTATCAACGTTAAACACTTGCTCTCAATCACCTATTAATAGTGCTTCAGTGTTAGGGTGTGTTAAGGCAGATGAACACACAAGTTTGACATGCAGACCATACATTTAAACATTTATGTAACCAACCAAAATTCTTTTAAGCACAAAATTTTTACTTAAAACACTTACTGAGTACAATAGGTTATCTAATGAAAATTAAAAAGTTTTTAACCTTGACAACAAACAGTTAAATTTCATACTGTTTCAGCAATATATTCTTTATTTAATGTTTATGATTTCTTTCCTCCAAAACTAATGATCTATTTGTTAAAATGAAAATGGTATCCTTTATCTGTCAACAAGCAACTGCGGTCAGTGAAACTGAGTGGGGCCCTGTGGGGCTCTCTGACATGGAGGCCCTTTTGTCCCCCATTTCTTGTAGGCAAGACTCTAGCCTCTATGACCTTCCCTGAGTTCCACAGGGCAGATTTGGAACTGTTGCTAATCAAGGGAGAAGCAGTCAAGAAACCACTTGTTCAGTTCAGTTCAGTCACTCAGTCATGTCTGACTCTGTGATCCCATGAACTGCAGCACGCCAGGCCTCCCTGTACCTCACCAACTCCCGGAGTTCACCCAAACCCATGTCCATAGAGTTGGTGATGCCATCCAGCCATCTCACCCTCCGTCGTCCCTTTCTCCTCCCGCCCTCAATCTTTCCCAGCATCAGGGTCTTTTCAAATGAGTCAGCCCTTAGCATCAGGTGGCCAAAATATTGGAGTTTCAGCTTCAACATCAGTCCTTCCAATGAACACCCAGGACTAATACCTACTGATACCTACTAGAGGAACTGCTGAGAACTAAGGTCTACACAGCCAACTTCATAACAAAGTTGACAAACTGTTTTCTTGCCATTCTTGTTGGTGTTAAGGGCATCTCATCTTTTAACTCGCATGACCCTAGTCTCTGTGAATCTTTTAACATGTTCACGGGCCTTCGGCCTCTTTTGTGAAATGTCTGTTCAACCTTTTTTGCTCACTTTTCTACTTTGTTGGTGGCCATGTTTTTAGTGATTTTTGGATTGTCAGTTTTATATGAGGCAAATATCTTCTCTCAGTGTATCTTTTTGCTTTCACTATATTTCAATACATTCCTAATTTCAATAACATCAAATTTACTAATCTTTTAGTTCACAGTTTCAGCCTTACCTGGTTAAGTTCTCCTATACTGTCTTCCAAAAACCTGAAAGTTTAAAAACTTTCATAAACCGTTAGGGTTGTCTTTCTTTCCTCTTTTGCATATGTTACATTTATTCTCTTTATTCTTCTGTCCTCAAAGGGAGATTTTCTAACTCTCTCTTCTTATTTAGGCTTTTAAATTCAACTGGAATTGAGGTTTAGAAACAGTATGAGGGAGGAATCTAAATCTTTTCCCATATGAATAGTTTTTCCAGGCCCATTTATTGAAATTCAGTCTGCCCTTTCCAACTGAGATTCAGTATCACTCTGTGAAAGGTGCATTTTCATATAGCTATAAGTGTGTTTCTAAGCTCTCTGGTTTGTTCCCCTGGTATATTTGTTTGTTTGTAGCTTGATTAGTTGATCAGTATCATAATACTGCTTTTATAATAAGTATTAAAGTCTGATACACTTCTTTAGGTAGAACTGGTACCCTCATGCTATTCAGTCCTCTTATCTATGAACAGTATGATTCTTATCTATAGTTTTCTTTCATTCTCTTTTTCAAAAAATGTATTTGGCTGCACCAGGTCTTAGTTGTGGCATGCACAGTCTTTAGCTGTGGCATGTGAACTCTCAGCTGTGGTACATGGGATCTATTACTAGTTCCCCGCCCAGGGATCAGAGCCCTGGCCCCTGGCATCAGGGGCACAATCTCAGCCCCTGGACCACCAGGGAAGTCTCATGAATAGTATGGTTTCCCACTGAACTTCAGTCTTCTCTAACGCCTGTACATTTTGATAATTTTCTAGATGTACACAAATGTAACCTGTGCCTCAACAGCATGTGATCACTGGTGATCTGACTGTTCAGTCAAGGTGTGGACGGATTGCTGCAGCATCTGGTTACTAGCTTTTCACTTTATAACTAATAAGCAATTTAGAAGGAGACACTTGAAGACTTTGCAAATATGTTATTTAACAACGTACACAATATAAACTATTTGCAAAATGACGATTTTCTTTTCCAACCCTCCTGCTCAACATCTAACAGTCAGCACTTGGCATTTCAGTGTAAGGAAAAAGTCTCTTCTTGATCTATTATCAGTATGGCCTCATGAATTCTAGCTTTTTGTCAATGGCTTAATTATGTTCTTAGCTATTCTGGAGCTCAAATTAACCTAGAGTTAGCTAGCGTAGCCTCTTCAGGTTGGTTCCTATGAACTTATGACACAACCTCATCATTTTTTGAACATTTCCTTTCTTTCTCAGATAACATTCCATCGCTTATTTTTGAAAGTTTCCTATTTCTTACTAATACTTTTTAATCCCCTTTCTTATTTCTTCAAAAATAATATCTTATATACTCCGTACATGGTAATTCTGGTATCAGAAGCCTTTGCTGGTCTGCCTATGAGGTTTATTTCTTCTGCTGCTTTTTTTTTTTGCTCATTGTGCCTGTTCTCAAGGTTTATTATTTTAAAACTTAAAAAAATATATTGTGAGTTCATTTTACTTTGTGGGATCTTTGAGGCCTGGATTGAGGGTACATTTACCTAAAGAGGGCAATGATTGCTTTCTCAAGGCTCCTTGGTCTATCACCAACCAAGAGGACTTCATACTAAGTTCTTCTTGGCTTGGAGTTTCATAGATTATACTGGTTCTATGAACTTAGGCTGAAAAATGCCTATGGTTACAAATCCTCAGAAATTCTGCCCCTTTGTCAAAAGCCAATCAGATAAGTTTCCTTGTCACCTTCTTTTATGGAAAAGACTGTTCACATTGTTTCCAGGAGAATGTGGCTCTCAAGCAATAGGTTAGCTATGACCACAGGTTTCTCCAGAATAGCTAGTGGCTTAGGTGCTGAGTTATTTTCCAAGATTCCTGTTCCACCTTCCTTTCTTTAACCTTTGGAAGTTTTCATCATATTCTAACCACTTCAGACATTAATTTGAAAGAGGTTATTTATATTTTCCAAGCATCTTGTTTTTCCAAATATAAAGTCCAAAAAGAGAAAGCATCATGTCAGTTGTCATCATGCCCCTATATCCTGCTTAATTTTTCAAGTTTCAATGAAAAGTAATCATGTGGCCTATTTACAAACTGCAGAAGTGATTAAAAGACGCTTACTCCTTGGAAGAAAAGTTATGACCAACCCTAGATAGCATATTCAAAAGCAGAGGTATTACTTTGCCAACTAAGGTCTGTCTAGTCAAGGCTATGGTTTTCCCAGCAGTCATGTATGGATGTGAGAGTTGGACTGCGAAGAAGGCTGAGGGCTGAAGAATTGATGTGTTTGAACTGTGGTGTTGGAGAAGACTATTGAGAGTCCCTTGGACTGCAAGGAGATCCAACCAGTCCATTCTGAAGGAGATCAGCCCTGGGATTTCTTTGGAAGGAATGATGCTAAAGCTGAAACTCCAGTACTTTGGCCACCTCATGCGAAGAGTTGACTCATTGGAAAAGACTCTGATGCTAGGAGGGATTGGGGGCAGGAGGAGAAGGGACGACAGAGGATGAGATGGCTGGATGGCATCACTGACATGAATCTGAGTGAACTCTGGGAGTTGGTGATGGACAGGGAGGCCTGGCAATGCTGTGATTCATGGAGTCATAAAGAGTCGGACATGACTGAGTGACTGAACTGAAGTGCTTAAAAGTTCCCAGTTATGCTAAACATCTCTTTTCTATATTTTTTCACAAACCTGTCCAAGTTTTCTTATTGTGGGGATGGGTATAACTGTCATGTTCTTTTACTTAAGGGAACCAGACTGCAAAGATCATATGTAGAAAAAGCATGAATTCTTATATTTTGGCACAGAAATATAAAAACTTCAGTTTCCTAAGAATACCATCAGCATAAGATTACCATGTTTATTAAACAGTGAAAATTATTTTCCACTCTATTTTTTTTCTTTTAAAATTATCTGTAATTTTGCTGAGATATAATTGACATACAACACTGTAGGAGTTTAAGGCATATAACACAAGGATTTAACTTACATAGATCATGAAATAATTACCACAATTAGTTTGGTGAACATCTACCATTTCATATAGATACAACATTAAAGAAATAGAAAAAGATTTTTTCTTTTGCGGTGAAAACTCTTAGGATATACTCTCTTAACTTTCACTTATAATGTACAGCAGTATTAATTATCTTTATCATGGTGTACATCACATCCCTAGTACTTATTTATCTTATAACTGGAAGTCAGTACCATTTGACTCTAATTCTACCTTACCCACTCCCCATTTCCATTATTTTATGGAGCAAAAAATGGCACACCAACTTCAAATTCTTATACTCATTCTGGTATTGAGGACCAGGATGAGCTGTCTACTTCAATGGTTAATCCCACTGTGTACCTGCTTGATGAGTGGCTAGGCCAGAATATGTAATAAACGAGTGACAATGAAATAGGGCCATGCCTAAAGCAAACAAATTCTAAAAAAAACAAGAAAACACACATAAAACTTGTCCTCACTGATGGAAGACACTATGAATATAAACTCTGCTTTATGCAACTAAACTAAGAGATGCAGAAAACAGATCCTGGAGAGAAAGAGAGCAACAGGACCAGGAAATTCTAAAAGTTGTATTTACCTGTGGCACGAACTGAATTTAGGATGGCCTCCCGGTATGCCACCTGGAGGGGCCCGAGATAGGTTTCTAGTCCGTATTCCCTCTTGATTCGGTCATGAATAATTTCAATGTGTAACTCCCCCATGCCACAAAGGACAGTCTGGATAAAAGAGGAAGAAAACAAAACAAAGGTCAAAGAAAAATTGTTTATCACAAAACACTAAATAAAGGTATGATATCAATATATTTTATTTCCCATTACTTACAAACAAAATTTCTCCTGTAAACTTTTTTTGGCTCCTACATCAAAACACTGTTTTTAACTTCTCTGATTATAATAATAAATCAATTAAAAGTGAATCACAAGGGTGGTCTAGAACTAAGATTCCACAGTTCCCAATGGAGGGGGCCTGAGTTTGATCCCTGGTTGCCTGACTAGCCAGTGCTCATGCCGCGATGAAGATCCCATGTGCCACAACGAAGAGCCAGTGCAGCCAGTCTCTCACTCTGTGATAGCTGGGTTATTAGCTGGCTACGGTGGCATTCTAACCAGAACCATGCTTCCCAACCACACAGCTAAGTTCTAGCCAATGGCATGTAAGTATCAATGATGTTGTCAACTTCTAGGTTATATATCTTTAAGGATAAATAAAACCATTCTCTTAATGTAGATGTAGATAATTATCTTGAAACGTGAATGAGGGCAACATCTTGTGAATGAGGGAAATAACCCCTCTCCCAAACACTCGCAATCACATGGCTATTTCCCAACCATCCTAGACACCTTAACCTTACAGTTTTGTGGGCAGTCAAAACTACTAGAGTAATATGACCCAGCAATCCCACTGCTGGGTATACACACCAAAGAAACCAGAATTGAAAGAGACACGTCTACCCCAATGTTCATCGCAGCACTGTTTATAATAACCAGGACATGGAAGCAACCTAGATGTCCATCAGCAGATGAATGGATAAGAAAGCTGCGGTGTATTACTCAGCCATTAAAAAGAATACATTTGAATCAGTTCTAATGAGGTGGATGAAACTGGAGCCTATTATACACAGTGAAGTAAGCCAGAAAGAAAAACACCAATACAGTATACTAATACACATACATGGAATTTAGAAATATGGTAACAATAACCCTGTATGTGAGACACCAAGAGATACAGATGTATAGAACAGTCTTTTGGACTCTGTGGGAGAGGGCAAGGGTGGGATGGTTTGGAGGAATGGCACTGAAACATGTATATTATCATATGTGAAATGGATCACCAGTCCAGGTTCGATGCATGATACAGGGTGCTTGGGGCTGGTGCACTGGAATGACCCAGAGGGATGGGGTGGGGAGGGAGGTTGGAGGGGGGTTCAGGATAGGGAACACATGTACACCCATGGCGGATTCATGTCAATGTATGGCAAAACCAAAACCATATTGTAAAGTAATCAGCCTCCAAAAAATAGATTAAAAAAATAATAAATAAAAGCAGGCCATATTAAATTTAACAAAATTCAGATTATAACAACAATATGTGACTACTCATGGAATAAACAAAGAATGAAAAAAAAAAGAAATCCAAAAAACAAAACTACTAGAGTAGCTTGAAACTTTAAGTGACAGAGAAACTGACTTTTATCTTTTTGGAACTAATGTCATTTTGGGTCCTTGTTAGAACAACCAAATTTGCATTAAAACATTTTTAAAAAATCCAGAAAACAAAATAACACAAAAATAGTTACTCCTGAAGGTCTTTGTGTATGGGAGAGTACAGTGCAAGTAATCCTATTTGCCCCATTTTATTCATATACCATCTGTATAGTGAAGAATTAACTTTAACCCCAAAAGAGATCTGGCCCTTGCCTTTAGCTACTGGAAAGTTATCTCTAGGACAAAATGCTCCCTGATAGAAGTGTCTTTGCTTATCTGGTGCCTTTGCCCACCATACAGTCTAACAATGTGACTTATGAAACAGGCTTTGGAATAGCCATAAGACAGTGAAGGTAGTAGCCCAAACCTACAGGAGGCACGAGAGATTAAATGTCAACCACACAGGCAGTATGTGATTATGTTCTAACAAAATCCCTGGACATTGCAGGCTTAGGTGAGCTTCCCTGGCTGGCAGTACTTCACAGAGTCAAGAGGATGAAGAAAGCTTGCATTTAGAACTCTCCCAGACTTTGCCTTATGTGTCTCTTCCTTGGCTGTTTCTGATTTGTTTCATTTCAGTGTAAAAAAACTGTAAGAAACAACAATAGAAGACTATTTGGTGTATGACTGTGATACTTTAATATAAGGTTAAAAATAAATTATTTGGAAAGAAGCAAGTTGTTGAATAATAGAAACATATGTCAACCACACAGGCAGTATGTGATTATGTTCTAACAAAATCCCTGGACATTGCAGGCTTAGGTGAGCTTCCCTGGCTGGCAGTACTTCACAGAGTCAAGAGGATGAAGAAAGCTTGCATTTAGAACTCTCCCAGACTTTGCCTTATGTGTCTCTTCCTTGGCTGTTTCTGATTTGTTTCATTTCAGTGTAAAAAAACTGTAAGAAACAACAATAGAAGACTATTTGGTGTATGACTGTGATACTTTAATATAAGGTTAAAAATAAATTATTTGGAAAGAAGCAAGTTGTTGAATAATAGAAACAGAACAACTTGCTATATATCTGTACATATACATTTAGAAATATGTATATATATATATATACATACACACTATGCTTTATAACATGGCATGGCAGAAAAATGGATGTTTGGAAAAGTGTGAATATCTGCGTAGAACAGGATGGAAAGATTGAAGGGGAGACCTGAATTCTTTACTTTGTCCACTTGCGTGTTATTTTTTAAAAAATATGTTTTGGTGGCTTTTAAATAAAGTTTCTATTGCAATTGCTGCTGCAGCCTTCAGAATCAATTAAAATAAGCTGCTATATCATTTACTTGGCATTTAGGAAAAAAAGTACTTCACATTTTTCAGATTAACTAAAATAAGTTTATCCTTTTTACAGGCAAATTTATAATCTTTTAAAGGAACTTTTTCTCGATATTTTATATAACTCTACTCTGCCTCCCTAAAAAGATGTAGAACCAATATGTGTTCTTCTAGTATACCATAATACACAGTGCAGTCCTGTACCTACTTTAGACTCTATTTCTTCCTATGCTGTTGGCCGCAACCTGTCACTTCTCACCCATTTTATGTGTGTTATCATCATTAAAAGTATCTTTGCATCCTCCCTTTAGTAAACTGTTTCTGTAAATTTTAGCCTAAGAGGCTCAAAGTGTTGTCTTGGGGTTGAAAGATTTATTTCAAAATTTCACAAAAGGCTGTGTTCTGGAAGATAAAAATGTTGGAGAGTAGTTATATAAGTAAGGTATAATCATGCTGAGGAATTAAGGAGAATTTAGCTTGACAGTAAAAATAATAATCAGAAATTTATATTATGAGAGAGCCAAAGTAGAAGGCCTTTTCTTTCAGGTGCATGGACAAATCAATGTTTTAGACAAAGGCACTTAAACATTCTCTTGCACACAAACATTATTATTGAAAGATTTGGGGAATTAAATAATAATATGCGTACTTGTCCAGAATCAGGATCTAGCTTCACTTTCAAACTGGGATCTTCACGCTGAAGGCATTTCAATGCATGATCTAAATCTAGAGGATAAACAGTAACTGTTAACTTTACATTTTATTTTTTAATATAAGGTACTACAATAACAGTTATTTCACACAGCCAGAAATGTTTTGCAGAAAATTAAAAAAAGTGACAAGACAGTGATGGGAGGTTACTTGAGATTGAGTGACCTGGAAAGACCTGTCCATGATGATGTAGATAAAGACATAAACCAAAAAGAATAATGTCCTAAGTAAAATCCCAGAGGAAAAAAATTCCAGATAGAGGAAATGGCTGTGCAGGTAATGGTTTCTACTGAAGAAACAAGAAGGCCAGTGTAATGGTAGACAAAAGAAAGAGCAGCATCAGATGAGCAGATGGGTGACAGAGATCAATCATATCATGAAAGGTTTGAAGGCCATGGTGAAGTCTGGCTTTGCCCTGGGAAGCCACTGAAAGGTTTTACATGGGACAGTAATATCATATGATTATACTCTGCAAAGGTGAAGAAGCTAACAAAAAAGCCTTCAGAAACAAATACGAAGAAGCTAAATTATATCATGAATAAAGAGATGGTAATGTGCCTAGTCTACGATGAATGATCACACCAAAGAAGAAGTAAGAATATAGCTGACCCTTGAATAACATGGATTTGATGCAGGTCTTCTTATATGCTAAGTCAGATATGGAGGAACCAAGTACAGGAAGGGCCAACTATAATTTCAACATTCAGAAAACTAAGATCATGGCATCTGGTCCCATCACTTCATGGCAAACAGATGGGGAAACAATGGAAATAGTCAAAGACTTTTATTTTCTTGGGCTCCAAAATCACTGCAGATGTTGACTGCAGCCATGAAATTAGAAGACACTTGCTCCTTGGAAGAAAAGCTATGACGAACCTAGACAGCATATTAAAAACCAGAGACATTACTTTGCCAACAAAGGTCCGTCTAGCCAAAGCTATAGTTTTTCCAGTAGTCATGTATGGATGTGAGAGTTGGACTATAGAGAAAGCTAAGCACCAAAGAATTGATGCTTTTGAACTGTAGTGTTGGAGAGGACACTTGAGAGTCCCATGCGTGGCAAGGAGATAAACCAGTCCATCCTAAAGGAAATCAGTCCTGAATACCCATTGGAAGGACTGATGCTGAAGCTGAAACTCCAATACTTTGGCCACCTGATGTGAAGAACTGACTCACTGGAAAAGACCCTGATGCTGGGAAAGATGGAAAGGCGGAGGAGAAGGGGACAACAGAGGATGAGATGGTTGGATAGTATCACAATTCGATGCACATGAGTTTGGGCAAACTCCGGGAGTTGGTGATGAACAAGGAAGCGTGATGTGCTGCACTCCATGGGGTCACAAACAGTTGGACACAACTGAGCGACTGAATTGAAATGTTGAACTCAATGACATGAAATGACATAAAAAAACTTTTGAAGTAAAATGTAACTATTTTATCTAAATTTTCAGAGCACTAATTAATTGATGCACCAAGATTATTTGTACCTGGCTGCTTAGCCACTGATGGAGGTTCTATGGTACAGAAGAAAACAGGTTCTGGAATCTCCACGCCAGCCAATAAAAGCCTCTCTGCTTCACTGTTTTCTTTCTGCTTCTTTTCTCCCTCCCTTTTGGCTCGACGAGATGCAGCTAATGCGCTGGACTTGGATGAGACAATGGTGTCTCCGGTAGCAGTCTGTAAGCAAACAAGATGCATGAACACAATAGGCAAGCACTCAGCTTCCACCAAAAACCATGAAAACCAAAGAAAAATTTAATGTAGCACTTTCTCTTCATTAAAACCCAAAAGAGACAAATTCACTAAGCTTATTATAACTATACATTCATAAAGCTAATTTAACTTATAGACGAATTCTATCCAAAACACTGCTGTAGTAAATTCTAACAATAAAACACTCCTGGAGGAGGACAACAATAAAACACACATACAACAAAAAATACACTTAAAATTCATCTGGCAAATCAAATTTATCTTTGAGCAAAAGAGATAAAAATTCTTGCCCTTACAAGACTTCATTGGGAAAATATCTTCACTTTTTACATAATCAGTTATAAAGTTAAATATTCTGAAGTTATCAAGAAAGCAAAAAACCTAATGAGAATAATACTATCTAATATAGTAATATATATAGTAATATAATATATATAGTAATATAAACTTAAACATAAGTATGTATCCATAAATAATGTATTTATTTTACTTGGATTTGAAATTTATATGAAGACAATCCATAGTGTTTATAGTGTTCCATAACTTATTTTTCTCTGTATTAAATGTCTGAGATTTGACTATGTTGATGAATGTACTACAATATTCATTATTGTACTACTGATAGCTTTTGGATTGTTTATGGGTTCTTGCTATGACAAACTACATACTTTTAACTAAACATTTAAGCTGTTATTTCCTACAGAAACCATCTGGTCACTTACATGTTTAAGCCCAACAGTCAAAGCAATGTTACCAGCAGTCAGTAAAGGGATTTCTATATGTTGGTCAGCAAATGGCAAAAGCAGACGACTTATCCTCTCCCTGTAAGACAATGATTCATGTTAGCAAAAGTACGAAGAAATGAGTTTAGAAATAAGAAGTTTTAGAAAATAACCTAGACTTCTACTTACGTGCAGTTTCCATTAATATTATGGATGGCTGTTTGGGGTTTTATCATGCCTGAGTATATGCGCATAAAAACCAGTGGGCCTCGCTGCTTGTCATGGAGGACTTTAAATGCCAGGGCACATAAGTCACCCTTATACCACTGCCTAAAAATTAAGGAGAAATTCCAGAAAAGCCTTTAAAATATAGCTCCTATATATGTATATAGGTAAGATCAGAATCACTGCATAAACTTAACCTTCATGTCCTCCAAAGATTACTCTTATCTTCTAATTTAGCAACCCAGGACAATTAAATAATGTATTCTGTACTCCTCTTCCTCCACTGGACTAGATTACTTATTGGAGATCTTACCATTAATGCTTCAAAACTGGAAAAAAAAAAAAAACGGATTCTCTTCCAAATATTACTTCTGTTAGCAAATAATTCTTGCCGAGACATCTCTCCTCAAAAAATGCACCTCGGAATATCACACCACTTCTAAAACGCCATAAAGGATAAACAAGAAGGTACTTTTCAATTACTGCTTTCACTCTCTCCTCCCATTTTTTCTTCAGCTGCATAACCATATAAGTCTACACTATAAACTTGAGCTTGTTTAGAACACCAACACTTACAGAATGATGTCCTTAAATTAGTGTTCACTGAGAGGTTTTGGAAAGTCTGAATTTGCCTCAAATTGCCAAATTTTGTGCATAGGTACATTTTTCTGAGGAAAAAGCTCCATATTTTCATTAGTTTCAAAGGAGTGTATGATTCAGGAGATTAGAGACTTCTATTATTGAGCTGCTCTAGTCTTATTCCTATTCTCTCCAAAATTTTATTTAACAAGTCCTTATATAGACAGTTGATCATATACTAGGAACTGTTCTATGTGCTTTATAAATATTAGCTCATTTATTCTAGTGTCAATCTTATGAGATAAATTCCATTTTCTGCATTTTACTGATAAGAGGTTAAGCAACTTGGAAGACCTGAGATTTAAATTCAAGTAGTACACAGTCCATGCTCATCATCACACTGCCATAATGCCTCTCCAATAGAGAGATGAAAAGTGACTCAGATTCCAGTTAACAGGATTAAAGTCCACCTCTGCCTGCCATTATGCACAAAGCTCACTTAGATTTTAGAGGATTTATTACCAAGGACAAAGCTGTTCGGCACAAGAGGAGTAAAACAACAGACCTTTCCTTACAGTCACAAAACATTTTGAGCTTATGGAAAATCTTGAAATCCAGAATAAATATAAATATATCTATAGCATATTAATCAAACACCCCAGGGTACTACTTCTTTTTTTCAGACTAAGATGGAAGGGTCAACACTTGTATTTTTAGACAGCAAAGAAGTCACACATTCTTAGAGCCATCTTAAAGATAGCAGGTTACAAGAGATGTGACAAACATCCCTTTCAAGTAAAAATTACAATGACTCTATATTATATTGTTCACAATAATATTCTTCATCAATGTTATTCAAAAACTGTGATTCAACTACCATTTTTGAAAAATAAGACCTATCTGTCTACCTATCTTCTCAAGCCTGTAAGATTTTAATCTGTGTACTTTTATACTTACAGAAATTCATAGTTGTGTTCTTCCGGTGAAGGCAAGTACATAGTAATGGCGTCTAATAAGGGCTGGACCCCTTTGTTTTTCAGGGCACTTCCACAAAGCACAGGCACTGCTGTCTGAGCCAGTGTTACTCTGTGTATTGCAGTCTGTAGCTATAGAGCAGAGATATAAATGTTTTCTGTGTAGTATTTTAGTCTCCACCAAAATATCTCAGAATCAGATGATTTCTCTAACTAACCATGTAAAATATCACTTCTCAGCACACTACCATCATTCTTTATGGCCTTATTCTTTATTTTTCATTGTAAATAGCATTAATCACTATCTGATATATTAGATATACATTTATTATCTTACTATCTGTCCCCTCATCCACTAGAATGTAAAATCTATATAAGCATTATAGCAAATCCCATAAAACACCACTAAATCACCAAAAACTGGAAAAGTGCCTAAAATAAAGTAGTTGAATAAACATATTTCTTGAAAAAGTGAGTTAATTATTTGTGACTTAACCTTGATAGACTACTAGAACAACTTGTTAGAAATTAGAAATATGAATCCCAGTTTCTAGAAATGAATTAAATCCATATTAAGTAAAATCCAAGGCAAAATAGGGTGTATCAAAGTTAGAAACAACTTTTAAATGATCACAAAAATTAAGAAAAGCTTAGATGTGTTTGCAAGCTATTGATAAGAGGAATGGTGGGTCAACTTCATTTTATATTTTAAACTCTTTGAAAACAGAAATCATATTATGTGGCTATATGGTATAGTAAACATCACATCTAACCATGCAAATACTAAACAAGAAAAAAATTCAAACTTATAGCATTTCATGCAAAAAACATTTTTACACCTCTAACTTCAAATGGCTCAAAATTAATCTACAGATCTTATGTTTTTCATTAATTCTTTCCATGAAAAATAACCAAGCGAATTTGCTGGGCTCATCTTGAAGTCAACTTAAAACACATTACCACTTAAATACTGTTCATGGGAGAACGTTCCTGGCAGAAAAAAACCAAAAACACCTTGAATAAATCTGTCATAATTCAAATACAATTCTCAGGTTTGAGGTATTTCATAAGAAAGCCAGGAAAAAAAAAAAAAAAACCCGGGAAGATCTAGAATAAGTTTCCACTAACAATTAGAACAGATTCAGAAAAAATGTTCTGAGAAAAATGACCATTATAGTAGTCTGAAAGATCAGTAAATTTCAAAAAAAAAAAGAGAGACAAATTTCTATCTGTGATTTCCCTACTACTACTTGGTGAAATGATCACAGTGAAAGGAAATACTACTACTTGGTGAAATGATCACAGTGAAAGGAAAAGGATGCAGAAAATGAACAATGTTCTCTAATTTTTAACAGTGTTATAATTTTTAAGTCAGCATTTTCTAATGATATCCAAAGTTGAAAGAAAAATCTACAACAGTCATCAAACCATATCCAAATAGTAAAACTTGGTCAGATTATAAGAGACAGCCATTATAGTAGTCTGAAAGATCAGTAAATTTCAAAAAAAAAAAGAGAGACAAATTTCTATCTGTGATTTCCCTACTACTACTTGGTGAAATGATCACAGTGAAAGGAAATACTACTACTTGGTGAAATGATCACAGTGAAAGGAAAAGGATGCAGAAAATGAACAATGTTCTCTAATTTTTAACAGTGTTATAATTTTTAAGTCAGCATTTTCTAATGATATCCAAAGTTGAAAGAAAAATCTACAACAGTCATCAAACCATATCCAAATAGTAAAACTTGGTCAGAAGTAAATGATTACTAAAATTTACCTTTTCAGCTGGTAGCAAATCAAAATTCTCACTAAATTCTCCTAAAACCAAGTCAGCAAATTCATCATCCAAATCTGCAACCTGTAAGGAAAGGCATTAGTTCTATAACTTGCATTCATTATCACAACTATAGGTCTACACACCATAAACATCCATTGCCCAAATATTTCAAGACAGTTACACAATCCAACTTATCTAGGCTAAGGAACTCATCTAGAGACTTTCTTTCAAAGGAAAGAGACTGAAAACTGAAGATATGAGCTCATGAGTGTTCTAAACTCATGGGAAGCAGAGCCTTTTGATAAAGCACCTCAATTCAGTAGTGCCTACTCAGAGTACTCAAGAGAAATAAGAGAAAATTGACGATTGATAGCCAAAAATAATATACACAATGGACTGCCATTTTAAAATAGATCTGGAGGGGACGTCCCTGGCATTCCAGTGGCAAGAACTCTGTTATTACAATTCAGGGGGCATGGGTTTGATCCCTGGTTGGGGAAATAACATACCACATGCTATGCCGTGTGACCAAAATAAATAAATCGATAAACAGATTTGGGGTCTTAGTTCATAAAAAAAGTTTCATTTGATAATCCTCTAATTTTGTGAATGTTCATCATGTCTCCTAAGTAAAATAATATATCTTGTTTATAATTCTTCACTGAGGGGATAAATTTAAGTCGAGAGGGTCATGGTATCTTTCAATAATAAAAACATAAACAATCTCATTCATATTTGTTTCCTAATCATTTGCCTATGTGACAGGAGAATTCAGCTGATAACAAAATTAACAAAAGAGTTTCAATGAGAAGCCTCCACACTGCAACAGAGTGGCCCCCTGCTCACCCAACTAGAGAAAGCCTGCGTGTGACAGTAAAGACTCAGTGAAGGCAAACACAAACTTAAAAAAAGAAAAGAAAAAAGTTATGTCACCTCTCTTTCTCTTGGTTACCCATGGTCATAATACTAGGACTTATCCCATGAGGCTACTGTGAAATTTAAATAACCAATTCAAACTATGCTTCCAGAGCTTAAAGTATATAATATTCTTTTCATTGCTGTTCACCTTTGGAACACATGAAGTTGATTCTAGTTGCACTAATCTTATTCTCTAACTAAAAACTTTTTAACTGTGATAAAATATAACAAACATAAAATTACCATCTTAACCATCTCTAAGTGAATAGTGTTAAGTATACTCCCACACTGTCATAAAACTAATCTCATGAACATTTTCATGTCACCAAACCAAAACTCTATATCCATGAAACAAACTCTTTATCATTCTCCATTTCCCCCAGCTCCTGGTTAATTATCACTCTACTTCTTGTCTCTATAATGCTGAGGACTCTAGCTACTTCATATAAGTGATATTCTATAGTATCTTTTTGTGATTGGCTTATTTGAGGCCATTAGCATAATGGCCTCAAAGTTCATCCATGTTGTAGCATATGTCAGAATTTCCTTATTAAGGCTAAATAATATTCCACTGTGTGTATAGTACATTTTATCCACTAATCTGTTGAAGAATACTTGGATTGCTCCCACTTTTTGGCTGTGTGAAAAATGTTGCTATGAAGAAGGATGTACAAATAGCTTGAGAGCTTGCTTTCAATATGTTTGGACATATACCCTGAAGTGGAATTGCTAAATCATGTGGTAATTCTATTTTCAATTTTCTGAGGAACCACAATACTGTTTTCCATAGTAGTTGTATCATTCCCCAAACAGTGCACAAGGGTTATAATTTCTCCCCATTCTTGCCAACTCTTCCTTTTTTTTGATCATAGCTATCCTAGCTGGTATGATATGCTGTTATTCTCTAACTCTATACATATGTATATATTCCTTGTAATGAATACTTTATTACTATCTACTACAGTCATCTCAAATTTTCCTTATTTTCATTATATACTACCATGTTCTGAAACACAGAGAGATATACATGCAAGTGTAATTTGGCTCCTCAACTATATTACAAAATCCTTCTTAGGTTTACTGATAGGTAGAGGGGTGTGTGTGTGTGTGTGTGTGTGTGTGTGTGTGTACTGATAGGCAGGGGAGTGTGTGTATGTACTGATAGGTAGAGGTGTAGGGGTGTGTGCGTGTGTGTATACTGATAGGTAGAGGTATAGGGATGTGTGTGTGTGTACTGATAGGTAGAAGGATTTGTGTGTGTGTACTGATAGGTAGAGGGGTGTGTGTGTGTGTATACTGATAGGTAGAGGGTGGGTATGTGTGTATGTACTGATAGGTTGAGGGGTGTGTGTGTATGTGTACTGATAGGTAGAGGTGTGTGTGTCTGTGTATTGATAGATAGAGGGGTGTGTGTGTAGATAGGTACAGGGGTGTGTATGTCTGTGTATTGATAGGTAGAGGGGTGTGTGTGTACTGATAGGTTGAGGGGTGGGTATGTGTGTGTATGATAGGTAGAGGTGTGTATGTATACTGATAGGTAGAGGGGTGTGTGTGTGTGTATGATAGGTACAGGGGTGTGTGTATACTGATAGGTTGAGGGGTGGGTGCGTGTGTGTGTATATTGATAGGTAGAGGGGTGTGTGTGTGTGTACTGATAGGCAGAGGTGTATGTGTGTGTGTACTGATAGGCAGAGGTGTGTGTGTGCGCGCGTGCGTGTGCTTAGTCACTCAGTTGTGTCTGACTCTTTGCAATTCCATGAACTGTGCAGGCTCCTCTGTCCACGGGGATTCTCCAGGCAAGGTTCAAACCCAGGTCTCCCCCATTGCAGGCAGATTCTTTACCATCTGAGCCACCAGGGAAACCCTGATAGCTCTTTGGTACGAGCCAAAACGCCTCAGAGGGAACCAGTTATGTACCTAATTATTGATTCCACTTGTATTCTTTTTATGCCCCCTCCACTTCATATTAGAGTATAGCAAAACAGGTAAGAGCTCTAGCTCTAACTAAGACAGTCTGGGTTCAGATTCCCGTTCTGCTGCTCATTAGCTATATGACAACTTATTAAAGTACTCTAATCCTTTGTTTCCTCACCTATACAATGGGAATACTATATAGAACCTCTGCTAATGTAAAAAAGATGATACTCTTTGACCTAGCAATTCCACTCCTATATTTAGCAAATTCTTGCAATGTGTACAAAGAGATACATAACAAGATGTTCACAGAAACCCTGTTAAAAACAACAAAAAAAGGAAACAACCTCAAGTCCATTCACAGGAGAACAGACAATAAACTGTAGGATAATATTATACTGGAACACTATAGAAGATGAAAACAAATGAAGTATAACCACATGTCACACATGAATGAATCTCCAACATGTTGACAAACGTAATAAAATACAAACAGTTATCATTTCATTTAAGTGAGAGTCGCTCAGTTGTGTCTGATTCTTTGCAACCCCACAGATTATACCGTCCATGGGATTCTCCAGGCTAGAATACTGGTGTGGGTAGTCTTTCCCTTCTCTAGGGGATCTTCTCAACCCAGGGATCAAACCCAGGTCTCCCGCCTTACAGGCAGATTCTTTGCCAGCTGAGCTACCAGGGAAGCCCCATTTAAGTAAAATTCAAAAACATGGAAAATGAGGTATACATCTGTAGTAAACTATAAAGTAAAGCAAATGAAAGATAAATACTGCAATCAAGGTGGTGGTGGTGGGGTAGAGATTAGTGGAAGGGAGAGAGAACAGGAAGTAGCACACAGAGACTCAGGAGTATTGCTAATATTCTACTTCTTAAGCTGGGTGGTGATTACACTGGTGTTCACTTTATATATTCTACATGTAAATTTAGATGAAATGTCACAGTAAACATTTTTAAAGTTTCTAAATATTTAAACAATTTTAAGCTCAAAGTATTTACTTTACTTGTTCAATTAAGGCATTCCTTGCTTCCATTGTTTCTTTCAGCAGTTTAGGATCACTCATTTCCAAGAGGGGTTTTCTCTCAAAGTCTTTTCCATCATCTGAATTGGCATTCCAAAGAAGTTTTTCTTTACTTACTACATCCACCACTCCTTTGAAAGCTTTGCCTTCACCAATTGGTAACTGTAAGTCAGAGTGAGACAAACATTTTATTAAATGATCATTAGAACTCAATTAAAACTATACTGGTGATAACACTTCCCCCACTCACTCCCAAATGTCTCTTATCATCATTATCATAATCTAAATCTATTTTTACTTATATCCTAATTTCTACCAAAAGGATCTGAGATAGCTTCAAAAATGTATATAATAATACCACAATAAACTGATAAGGAAACTAAGGATCTGTTCATATTAATTAACCAAATATTAATCAACCAACCTGTAAAAGCAAAGGTTTTGCCTTCAACTTCTCTCTGATGCTTTCAACAGCATAGTTAAAACTGTAAAATAATTAAAAATGTTAAGATTCTTAAAATAGGATTTAAGAATGTTCTCTAAAATTTTAACCCTAAATTGCTCCTAATGTTCACCATTTAACATTTTTCCACAGGACATCTTGTCTAATCTTTTAATGTTAATTTCAGATTAACAGTCCCTGGAGAAGGGAATGGCAACCCACTCTAGTACTCTTGCCTGGAGAATTCCATGGACAGAGGAGCCTGGCAGGCTACAATCCATGGGATCACAAAGAGTCAGACATGCCTGAGTGACTAACACTGTCACTTTTCAGATAAAACTGATTGTGAATCTATCATAATTCTGCCATACATGTATTTAGGGTATTTTATTATTGTGAGCTTCATTTAACTAAAGTTTGAGGTTAAGATTAATTAAATGAATTGATCAAAGTCACATAGAATAAATTGGAATTAAGATTCAAATGCAAGATTTATGATTACGAGTCAAAGATTCTTTCTTCTAACAAATATCAATACATTTGCTATCACACATGACTACTCATTTTCTTCCTAGAGCCAGCCTGATTCTTCTATACTTTTATCTCAGGCATTCTTCATATCATATGCTATACTGTTCATTTCTGTACTAACACTAGGGCTGGCTACCTACAAAACACACTGCATCTTTGGCATGAGGGCTGATTCATACACACATGCAGATCATTCTGGTCCCAATGTCTTTAAGCAGCAGCCTAGTATCCAGTCATCTCCCTCCCATCATTACAGGCTCTGTCAGTCAGTACAGGCAGTCCTTCTATCAATCTCAAGGAACTCCAAACAGAAAATGGTCAGAACTTTAGTCTAGCACATTTTGAAGGCTGCTGTGCTTTTACTCATCAAGACAAAAGTCCTTTAAACCAGCAGCTTTAGAATTACTATCCAGAGTGACAGAAACACAAAGCATACCAGAAACACAAAGACACGGTTTATGGTTTCTAACTGTCATTCTCATACCACAGATCAGGACTGCTCCCTTTCACATTTCCCCAGAATCATCAGAATTTTTAATTCTCGCCCTTTCTCATTTTCTCCAAATCCTTCATACATTCTTAACTATCTGAGTTCTGTTCTCAGAATAACATATCCATTTAGGATCACCGCTCTAAGTCTGCAGAATCACCACTACATCTCAGCCTTAACTTGTTTGCCCTAATGCAAGTCTCAAAACACCTATGTTCTCCTTCCTAGTTTCTTTTACTGAAAGCATTTCACCCAGTAGCTAAAGAAAATCAGGGGACAAGGAGGAACATCATTCACTGAGGCAACCACAGGAAACAATTCTCTATCCTCTACCGTTAGCAATGACAGGTGCACCATTCAGCAATATAAGGACTCAGCCATACAGCTCTAAACAGAGCTAGTGGAATCAGCAAGACATCACTCTGTCAGGAACCTAAAAAATAGGATAAAGCCTCTCTACCTGAGAATCAGAGCGCTTCATCATCTATCAGCTCTCCATTAATCCCACACTGTTACTTTATCTATAAGCTGCTTGGAATTTTTTTTTTTAATGGGATTGAATTGGGATACCATGGAATAGGTACCATCGATTGAATTGGGATACCATGGAATAGATTATACTTTATAGGGAATAGCTGTTTCTAAATTTAAGTTATAGTGCATTAAAAGCTCAAATAATATTCTTACTTTGATAAGCCAAAGAAACACATTTTAAATACCTTGCTCCAATTTTGTCCATCTTGTTTAAAAAACAGATTCGAGGTACCTTGTGCTTATCAGCTTGCCTCCATACTGTAAGAGTTTGTGCCTAAAGCAAAGATAAGGAAAAAAACACATATTTGACAAAAACAACTGTTACTACACATGAAATAAGCAGACCTCAGCCTGTACTATAACGGAACTGGGCCCTATTCTAGCATAGCCAGTACCACTGCCCATTCGCCTCTGCTGCTGCTGCTGCTGCTAAGTCACTCCATTCATGTCCAACTCTGTGCAACCCGACAGACGGCACCCCTCTGGACCCACGCTAATGCTGTCAGGTTAAAACAGCTAAAAAAATGATCAAGTATGCCTGAAGACTATGCTTCCAACTGAAAATACTCTGGGTGAACCAGGATGCAAGACAAAGAAAATGAACAACTGAGAAGTACTGGGAGTCACAGAAAGAGGACTTAACCAAGAATCACAAGACCTTCTTTGTTTGGCTTCACCTTACTTTGTCACAATCACACTTGGTAACATCATATAATACTGAATCATCAGTTTTCTGATCTGTGCAATATGGACTTTTGCCTTAATTCAGACAGTTGTAATGTGAAAAGAACAAATAGGAATGTATTATAAAATGCTAGTATGACAAAAATCAAGTATTTTTACTGTGAATGTTTGAATACTCATGTAAATTGAAGAAAATTTAAGGAGGGGAAAGGAAGTCAACACCTGTATTTCTAAGTCACAATTCTCATATGCTTTTTTATTTGGCTTCTTTTCATTCTACTTTCTGTACATGTTAAACATAAACATAAACAGTTCTCCTAGTAGAGTCTAGACTTTTAAAAACCTAATGTGCTGACATTGTTAAAACAGAAACCAGTTTGTCATTTGTTTTATTAGGTAAAACTTAATATACAATAAAATACAGCTGCCCCCTGAACAACACAGGGATTAGGGTGCAAACCTCTGTAAAGTCAAAAGTCCACTTGTAACTTTACAGTTGGCCTTCCTTATCTGCAGTTTTGCACTTGCAGATTCAACCAACCATGGCTTATGGAGTCTGAAGCCCCTATTTAGTGAAAAAAATCCACTTGTAAGCAGACCCATGAAGTTCAAACCCATGCTGTTTGAGAGTCAACTGTATACAGATTTTAAGAGTCCAGTTCAATGAATTTTGGTAAGTGTGTATACTTGTATAACTACTACCCCAATGAAGAGATTGAACACATAGAACATGAGAGATTTTTATGTCCCAAGATTCATTCTGCCTGTTGTTGAACCTCATATAAATAGCACAGCATCTTTCACCCAAAATAATGTTTTCAACATTCATTCTCATTGTTGCATATACTGGTTAATTTTTACTGCTAAATTCCTCTGTATAAAGCCTGGCATGCTACAACAGTCCATGGGGTCCAACAAAGAGTTGGACATGATTAAGTGACTGAACAAGGACAAGTGTATACTTAATTTTACAAGAAACTGCCAAATAGTCTTCCACTGTGGGTATAGTATTTTACAGTCCCACCAACGTGTAAGAGTTCCAATTACTACACATTCTCAACCAAGATTTGCCATCATTCTTTTTAATTTTAGCTGTTCTTGTGGGTATGAAATGGTCTCTTTGTAATTTTAATTTGCATTTCCCTAATGATCAATGAAACTGAGCATCTTTTCATGTGCTTACTGGCCGTTCACCTGCTTCTTTGGTGAAGTATCCTTGATTCAAGTCCTTTGTCTTTTTTTTTTTAATTGGGTTGTTAGGTTTTATTGGGTTGTTACTGACATGCAGTTCTTCTAGATACAAGTCCTTGATTATACACATGTACTGTGAAAATTTCAGTACATATTTTCAAGACAATAATACTCTCTACATAATCAGATGTTATTGCACTCTGGAAGTTTAGCATTCTTACAGTATTTTATCTAGCATTACACATCTTTTTCACAGTCTAAGGCTTGCTTTTGTTTGTTTGTTTTTTTTAAGTTACAAACATGTAATTTTGATGAGATCCAATGAATCAATTTTATTTTTTGTTTCCTGTGTCTTCTCTAAGAAATTGTTACCTAGTGGCCCCACTAATTTTTATGTGGGTTGGAGGAGGGATATACATTATAAATTTCCCAAGAAACAAAACATTAAGAAATAAAATTTCCATCACTCCCCCAGCCAGCTAAAAGCTCATCTACTATTTTAGCAAATAATAAGCTCCTGCATCACAAATTCAGAAACTTCCTACTAAGCATATTTCAATCTTGTAAATAATATAATCTATCTGAATGATTAAGTGTCAAATGCCTGTAAAGAATTATAATGATAGGAAGGATGCAACCATTAGGAAAGAAATACAAATAATAGTGTATAATCAACCTTAGACCTCAGTGTCAGGCTTTATATCAAGCAAATATCACTGTCTGTCAGGGGTCCTCAGGTGGACAGACAATAACTGTTTTATTTCCCCTCCAACTTTTCTTTCAAACACTTCAAATCTATAAAAAAGGGGAAAGAACAGTCTAATAAATATCCATGTACTCTTCATTCACTTAGATTACCAAATGTTAACATTTTGTTACACTTGCCTTTTTTCTCTCTATATATAAACATTATGCGTGTGGTGGCTCTGAAAATGTGCCACTTGAAACTACTATGCAGAGAACGATTAACTGATGGTCCCAACTGTTAGCCTTCTAGATCAACACCATGTTCTTTCAAGGGGCCCCTTCTTGGAGGCTGTTCCCAGCTAATGACGGAGTTCAGCAGAGTAATAATGTAGGTCTATTCCCACAAGACATGGGTTCCTCTAACAGGTGACTTTGTCTTGAAGATTCCCCAGAGTATAGTCAAACTCTCTTGTAACTGTGCTGTAGACTGAGACTCTTCCTCCCAAATCCCCCTTCGTACCCCTCTCCTCCACAGGTGTCAGCCTGTCCGGTGGTCTAAACACCCTCTCCCACTTCTCCTTCTCCCTTTTTATTCCCCCCAATAAATCTCTTCTACATCTAATCCCATCTTGGCACCCAAACTAAAACCACCACATGTGTATCTGTGGGTGGATGGGAGCTGAGCCATGAGATCATGTTTGCAGGTACCATGACATGTCGATCCTAAATACTTCAGCGTGCATTTCCTAAGGATAAGGACATTCTCCTACATGATCAGTTACAAAGACAACATTCAGGGAAATTTAAGTTAACATTTTTTAAAAATTTTCTGGCTGCACCTTGTGGCATGGAGGATCCTAGTTTTCACCAGGGATAGAACTCATGCTCCCTGCATTGGAATGGCAGAGTCTCAACCACTGGACTGCCAGGGAAGCCCCTGATACAATACTTTAATGTATATACTTCATATTCAAATTTCTGATTTTCCCAAAGATGTCCTTTGTAACCTTTTTGATCCAGGATTCCACTGAGGAGGATATGTTACATTTAGTCTTCTTGTCTCTTTAGAATTCTATAATCTAGAACAGTTTCCCAACTACTCCCAAGCCCAATCATTCATTCTCCTTATGTCTTTTCCTTATATTTTTCTCTCAATTTCTGAAAAGCCTTGGCCCACTGCTTTGGAGAACTCTTTCAATTTAGATTTGTTAGTCTGTTTTCTCACACTATGAGCCAAACATTTTTGCCAGAAAACAATACCCTTCTTAGTGCCTCACATCAGGAGGCCCATGGTGTCGATCTGTCCCATTTTGGGGTATGCTGATTTTGATCCCTTAATTAAGATACCACTTTTAACAATCTTAAGATAAGAACTAATATGGTTCTATATTCAAGGTAAAACCAATCTTGAGATTAAAAAACAAACAAAATACCACTAAAGAGAACATAACAGACCCCAGGAGCAATAATTTAAGGATTATTGCTATCATTTTCAGGATTTATTCAAGGAGATTTACATTAAGTTTTAGGATAAAATCCTTCATGTGTTGCTCATATTTCTGCATGTTTTATCAGGGGAGGCACTGACTACCTTTGCTCCAGGCTATCTTTTCAAAGATGTTTGTATAGTGAACAGTTTAAAAATGGCAGCTAGTGTCTCCTTCCAGACCAAAAGGTAGGTAGGCTTACAACCCTGGAAGATAATGTATCCCTTCAGAGCAGAAGGGATCCCTACTACCCAATATAATACCTGCATTCTCTAAGCACAGGGTTCCACTGCACTGCAGTTGTCACCTGACCTCTCTTTAGTCACCCTAAGGGAATTAGGGCTTGAGCAATCAGCACAAGGAAATGCTGAAACTCTGGATATTGCTATTTTGGTGACTAATATAGTCCTTCATCCTTGCCTCAGGAATCTTGTGTCTTCTGTCAGAATCCATAAAGCTATGGCAGACTAACTTGTTAGCTTGAAAGTAAGAATCCAGCTCTTCTCAAAACCAACTTTCATTATTTCCTACAGAAAAGTAAATTTTACTTTCCTTTTACTCTGAAGTACATGAGATCATACACAGATCACATCTCAATATTAAATTCCAAATTATTCCCAATTCTCTTCATCATAATTGGACTTACATGAGCTTATCAAATAAAGGATTAAAATACCACCAATTTGAGCTTATGAAATAAAGGGCTATAATAATATCAATTCCAGTTACCTAATAAAGAGTTATCATTAAATCAGTTTGATGCATTCTACTTTTTTTAAAAAAATCATACTTTCTACTTTACTTTGGCAATATTTTTTACCTCTACACCGGCAGAGGCATCAAACACAGCCACTGCACCATCTAACACTCTCAGGCAGCGCTCAACCTCCAAGGTAAAATCCACATGACCTAAGAAAAAGATGAGAAATATAACACTTAAAATCTTTAAACCACAGTCACAACCACCACCACATGATCCAGCAATCCCACTTTTGGGTATACACCCAAAAGAACTGAAAGGATAATTTCAAAGAGATATTTATACCTCATGTTCAGAAGGGCACGATTCACAATAACCAAGAGGTGGAAGCAACCCAAATATTCATCGATTTTTTGTATTCAAATATTCACCATATTATTTCTGTATATACACAAAATTTTGTATGTATACCATAATGTCTTACTTATGGGCAATGGAGTATTACATAGCCTTCAAAAGGAAGGAAGTACTGTCATAGGCTACAATACAGATGAACCCTAAAAAGTTTTGCTAAGTGAAATAAGCCTGTCACAAAAGGACAAATAGTGTACAATTCTATTATAAGCAGTATCTAAAGTAGTCAGTCTTATAGATCTAGAAAGTAGAATGGTGGTTACCAGAGGTCAGTCAAGGGGACAAAGAAGAGAAGCTGCTTAAGGGTGCAGAATTTCAGTTCAAAAAAATGAAAAAGTTCTGGAGATCTATTTCATAATAATGTGAACAATCTTACTCTACTGAACAGTACACTTTAAAATTATTAAGATGGTGAATTTTACATGTTTTTTACCACGATTAAAAACACACACATACACACACAAATAAAAAAATCTCAAAATAATGTAGCACCTCTGCACTGCTGAAACAGCACTATACCTGGTGTATCAATAAGATTGATTCTGTACCCCTTCCAATCAAATGTGACAGCAGCGGACTGAATAGTTATGCCTCGTTCTCGTTCTTGAGCCATGAAATCTGTCACTGTGTCTCATCATCAACATCTAGCCAGGAAAAGAAATGACAGAGTTAGGCTTAAAAGCAAGTATATTTTATAGGCCTTTGATTTCTACCTGACATAGTTTAATTTGCTCTAAGAAAACTGTTCCTAAAATAATTGATTTAATATTTAAGACCCTTAATCCTTTTCTAAATTAAGCATCATTCTAGAAAAAGTTTTTTAGGCAGATGAGTAATTATTTCATAAAAAATTTTTTTCTATAATAACAAAGATTAAACTCTTTACATATTTTAATTTTACTGAATCATATATTTCTTTCATTTTTTTCCTATTTTAACTTTCATTATCCCATCTTTACCTGATGTTCCTCATACCTGATTCCTTGACAGGAGGCAGAGTAATGCCATAAAAGAGCACAAACCAAATTTTAATTCCAACCTTATCACTTCTCTACAATATTTTTAAAATTTTTATTGAAATATGGTTGCTTTACAATGTTGTTAGTTTCTACTATACAGCAAAGTGAATCAGCTAATTCTTTCACAAGTTGGGCAAGAAACTCTTTTGAGATCTCATGGACTGTAGCCCGCCAGGCTCCTCTGTCCATGGATTTTCCAGGCAAGAATACTGGAATGGGTTGCCACTTCCTTCTCCAGGGCATCTTCCCAACCCAGGTATCAAGCCCGAGTCTCCTGCATTGGCAGATGGATTTTTTACCACTGAGCCACCTGGGAAGTCCCATTTTCCCATTTACACAGCAAAAAATTTCATGAGAAATTCATGTTTATCATTATGATAGGAACCTATCATCATGAAGATTCTCTTCTTGAATGGTTTTATCCTTTATAAAAGTCTCAGCCAATTCCAAGGACCTAGAGAAATTGTTCTCAATGGAACACATTTTAAAATCACTCTGGTGGACTCCCCTGGTGGTACAGTGCATAAGAATCTGTCTGCCAAAGCAGGAAACATGAGTTCAATCTCTGGTTCAGGAAGATTCCACATGCCACGGACAACTACAGGCCACGCACCAAAGCTACTTAGCTGATGTTGTAGTGCCCACACAGCCTGTGTGCTGCGCCTACTGAAGCCCATGGGTCTAGAGCGTGTGCTCCACAACAGGAGAAGCCCCTTCAGTGAGAAGCTTATGCACCACAACAAAGAGTAGCCCCTGCTCACAGCAACCAGAGAAAGCCTGCAAGCAGCAGTGAAGACTCAGTGCAACCAAAAAAAGAAAAGTGAAAAGGACATGATGCCCTCCATGTCAAAAAAAAAGAAAGAAAAAACTTCACAACCACCACCACATGATCCAGCAATCCCACTTTTGGGTATACACCCAAAAGAACTGAAAGGATAATTTCAAAGAGATATTTATACCTCATGTTCAGAAGGGCACGATTCACAATAACCAAGAGGTGGAAGCAACCCAAATATTCATCGATTTTTTGTATTCAAATATTCACCATATTATTTCTGTATATACACAAAATTTTGTATGTATACCATAATGTCTTACTTATGGGCAATGGAGTATTACATAGCCTTCAAAAGGAAGGAAGTACTGTCATAGGCTACAATACAGATGAACCCTAAAAAGTTTTGCTAAGTGAAATAAGCCTGTCACAAAAGGACAAATAGTGTACAATTCTATTATAAGCAGTATCTAAAGTAGTCAGTCTTATAGATCTAGAAAGTAGAATGGTGGTTACCAGAGGTCAGTCAAGGGGACAAAGAAGAGAAGCTGCTTAAGGGTGCAGAATTTCAGTTCAAAAAAATGAAAAAGTTCTGGAGATCTATTTCATAATAATGTGAACAATCTTACTCTACTGAACAGTACACTTTAAAATTATTAAGATGGTGAATTTTACATGTTTTTTACCACGATTAAAAACACACACATACACACACAAATAAAAAAATCTCAAAATAATGTAGCACCTCTGCACTGCTGAAACAGCACTATACCTGGTGTATCAATAAGATTGATTCTGTACCCCTTCCAATCAAATGTGACAGCAGCGGACTGAATGGTTATGCCTCGTTCTCGTTCTTGAGCCATGAAATCTGTCACTGTGTCTCCATCATCAACATCTAGCCAGGAAAAGAAATGACAGAGTTAGGCTTAAAAGCAAGTATATTTTATAGGCCTTTGATTTCTACCTGACATAGTTTAATTTGCTCTAAGAAAACTGTTCCTAAAATAATTGATTTAATATTTAAGACCCTTAATCCTTTTCTAAATTAAGCATCATTCTAGAAAAAGTTTTTTAGGCAGATGAGTAATTATTTCATAAAAAATTTTTTTCTATAATAACAAAGATTAAACTCTTTACATATTTTAATTTTACTGAATCATATATTTCTTTCATTTTTTTCCTATTTTAACTTTCATTATCCCATCTTTACCTGATGTTCCTCATACCTGATTCCTTGACAGGAGGCAGAGTAATGCCATAAAAGAGCACAAACCAAATTTTAATTCCAACCTTATCACTTCTCTACAATATTTTTAAAATTTTTATTGAAATATGGTTGCTTTACAATGTTGTTAGTTTCTACTATACAGCAAAGTGAATCAGCTAATTCTTTCACAAGTTGGGCAAGAAACTCTTTTGAGATCTCATGGACTGTAGCCCGCCAGGCTCCTCTGTCCATGGATTTTCCAGGCAAGAATACTGGAGTGGGTTGCCACTTCCTTCTCCAGGGCATCTTCCCAACCCAGGTATCAAGCCCGAGTCTCCTGCATTGGCAGATGGATTTTTTACCACTGAGCCACCTGGGAAGTCCCATTTTCCCATTTACACAGCAAAAAATTTCATGAGAAATTCATGTTTATCATTATGATAGGAACCTATCATCATGAAGATTCTCTTCTTGAATGGTTTTATCCTTTATAAAAGTCTCAGCCAATTCCAAGGACCTAGAGAAATTGTTCTCAATGGAACACATTTTAAAATCACTCTGGTGGACTCCCCTGGTGGTACAGTGCATAAGAATCTGTCTGCCAAAGCAGGAAACATGAGTTCAATCTCTGGTTCAGGAAGATTCCACATGCCACGGACAACTACAGGCCACGCACCAAAGCTACTTAGCTGATGTTGTAGTGCCCACACAGCCTGTGTGCTGCGCCTACTGAAGCCCATGGGTCTAGAGCGTGTGCTCCACAACAGGAGAAGCCCCTTCAGTGAGAAGCTTATGCACCACAACAAAGAGTAGCCCCTGCTCACAGCAACCAGAGAAAGCCTGCAAGCAGCAGTGAAGACTCAGTGCAACCAAAAAAAGAAAAGTGAAAAGGACATGATGCCCTCCATGTCAAAAAAAAAGAAAGAAAAAACTGTTTCACCAGAGATAAGGGGGCAAGGTACAGAAAAAGAATCATAGTTTTTGACATAATAAAAAAAGTAAATTCAAACTTAGGTAAGTAATACTATTACTGGGGGTTAAAAATTAACAAAATCCTTTCTTGTTCTGCATGAGAATTTGACCTCTGGTTAACTTTCCAGCTTTTTTCTCCTAGAGCCCAGAAAATAAGTATGCCAAATGCACTGCTGGCAACATACTTACAGAAAAAATAATTTCTGATTGGTAAGCTACACCTGACTTGCAAGGACTAATAGTGAATTATAAATACCTGATGAAGAAACGCCGCTCTGCGTTTCCCTGAGGAGGGTATGGCATGTCTTTTGTGAGAAACCTGGAAGGTGGCCCACAGAGCTGTAACACAAGATACTCACTCCTCCAAGGCATGAGCTTTCCAAGCTAGAGTGGCTCCTGTGAATCTTGTTAACTGGCACCTAAGCTATTACTTTTGGGTGGCCAAAGAAGACAGTTTCCACAGAGCTCTGTAGACTGCTGTAAGAATGTCTGTAGGAAGAAGCACCTACTGCTGCTCTGCTGGTAAGCTATGTTTCCTACCCCAAAGACTTCCAAGTAGACCAGTGCCAACCGTAGCCCAATACACATGAGTCTGAATGTTTAACTGAAACTATAAAGATCCTTTGGTGAGTACTGTAACTACCTTAACTTTATGTTTGGGCTTAGATGTACTGCCTCCATGCCATACTCAAGATCTCTGGGTTGACTTCTTAATCAAAATATTTCCCAATGATGTTTTTTCTAATGGGGGCGAGGAGGGAGAGCAGGAATCCAATCTAACCTCCCAATGATCTTGTGTATCCAGAATAGTATAAAATTCTTTCTGTGGTGGTAGTTTTTCCTGCATCAATATGAGCCATAATTCCAATATTACGAATTCTGTTTAAAAGGGAAGAAAAAAAAAGACATGTATTATAAGGTGGACATTACTAAAACTGTAAAACCAAAATATCTATGCTGTGCAATTTTCAAAACTGGTTAGTATTTCAACATTTTATACAAAAGTGTAAAAACTAGAAAAATGGATAACGTATCACTCTCACAGTATTCTGACAAAACAGCTAAGTAACCAAAGAGCTAACTACAATTCTGTGAATATCTTATATTTATTTCTATGAAAAGTGTGCTGCTGCTACGTTAAAAATTCTGAGCACTAAATTGAGACAACAGCTTTTAAGAGACAAACCAATATCTGCTGCTGCTAAGTCGCTTCAGTCATGTCCGACTCTGTGCGACCCCATAGACAGCAGCCCATCAGGCTCCCCCATCCCTGAGATTCTCCAAGCAAGAATACTGGAGTGGGTTGCCATTTCCTTCTCCAATGCATGAAAGTGAAAAGCAAAAGTGAAGTCGCTCAGTCCTGTCTGATTCCTAGTGACCCCACGGACTGCAGCCTACCAGGCTCCTCCGTTCATGGGATTTTCCAGGCAAGAATACTGGAGTGGGTTGCTATTGCCTTCTCTGAAACCAATGTCTATTTATAGTTAATTAGGTAGGGCAGGAAGTCATGGAAATTAGAGCACTCACTAAATGCTGAATTAGCCTGTGAGAGACACCTGTAATGTTTCATGGCAGCCTGTGGAAAAGACAGTATCAATGATGGGACTTACTTAGCAATAGGAGGATTGATGATGGAATGAAGGGACTTGATATCATTTCCTATTAAACCTAATGGAAAGAGTGTTAAAATTGAACTGTTAAAGAAAATGTCCTTAATTTATAAATTAAAGGAATTAAAAGAATTTTAAGCAAATAGTATAATATCAATTAAAGTAAAATTCAAACTAAATGTAACACTCGTTTACCTAAAATTTATTTTCTTGCACTCTCTAAGAAAGCTGGATCTTGACCAAACAAACAACAACAACGAAAAATGCACAGGGACTTTCCTGCTGGCCCAGGCGCTGGGACTGTGCACTCTGAGTGTCGGGGGCCCAGGTTCAACCCCTAGTCAGGGAATTGGATCTCACATAGCACAACCAAGAGATCACACGCCATGACTAAGATCCAGCACAGCCATATCAGTAACTTAAAACAAAACCAAAAAACACACAGTCCTAGAAACTGACACTGTCAAGACTTGAAGAGCAAAGAGTGATATTCATATCATCTCACAACAGTTTCTGTACAGCTTGGAATCTACCGTGCCTCAGCAATTCCAAGGACATAATACCTTTAAAGATAGCCGAGGAGGTATCATTGAATAGGAAAGCTATAATAATCTAATATTTATAGAAGGCCAAATAGTATTTCTGGAATAAAAAAGTCATGATGATACTAAAGAAACAATGCAGTTACATTTATAAATTTAATCCACACTCTTCTGCTATTTAAACCAGTTCTCCCAAATTTCTATAATAAATTATGAAGACATCTATTATATTTTGAAAACCTGATGGCAGTCTAAAGACTGGATATAATCTGTACTGCTATGGGTAAATTTGCATAGGCAAAACACAGAAACTCCATATTCATCAATAAGGCAGGCCATTAAATTCACATGTCTTTACAAGTTACACAGCCAATTGGTATTTTTACTCCAGTATTCTCACATGACAAAGATGTTAGTGAGAACTGCTACAGAATTAAGTTACAGGTGAACCTTGAACAATAGAGGTTTGAAGTGTGTAGGTCCACTTACCTGAGGATTTTTTTCAATACGTGCATCCACAGTACTATACAACCTGCAGCTGGATGAATCCGCACACGCGGCTCTGCAGATGCACTGCGCTGATCCACCTGCTACACCTCTGAGCCAGCTACTCAAGCCACCAACCCTTCCCTCTGCTCAGCTCATGAGGATGGACCGCACATGAGAAGTGTAAGTTGACTGATACCACCTCCAAGCATCTACAAGAATGCTTCAATTCCAATAATCTCAAAGAAATAGCCAAGGAGTAAAAGAGAGCCACTGTTTTAAAAATGGTTGGTGATCCCTAATAAGGGAGATGCTTGCAAATGGGAGAGAAAGAGACAAAGAAAAGGGAGAAAGCAACAAGTTTAGAAAAGATGAGAAGAATCTAACGTTTGTACCTGGGAGGGAACTGTAATTTCTTCCAAGAAGCACATGTAGCTTTAATCTTTTTAGACTTGCTCTTATTTTAGAGGAACACATCTTCTGATGAGGAGAAAAAGAAATGTTGATTTTACTTTAGCATAACTTTTTACTGTAGCTTTAACATCATAACTATGCTTTGAATCTTCATATAGTAGTCCCAGTTTATTAACTCCAACTTTTAAAAAGTGACAACACAAAATTATGTAACAAAAAAATAAGGCTAAAGTTAATACTGAGCTGACCTTACATGATGGCTCTTCTAGATCTGCAGCATCAACATTACAGGGATCTTATTTGAAAGATAAATTCTTAGGACCCATTCCACTCAAGAAAATCAAACTCTACATATAGGGTCAAATAATGCATCTTAACAAGCCTGCCATTTGTCTGCAGATAGACATCTAGGATGCTTCCATGTCCTAGCTATTGTAAATAGTGCTTCAATGAACATCGGGATACACGTATCTCTTTCAATTCTGGTTTTCTCAGGGTATTTGCCTAGTACTAGGATTGCTGGGTCATATGGTAGTTTATTCCTAGTTTTTTAAGGAATCTCCATGCTGTCTTCCACAGTGACTGTATCTATTTACATTCCCACCAACACTGCAAGAGGGTTCCCTTTTCTCCACACCTTCTCCAGCACTTTTTGTTAGTAGACTTATTGATGATAGCCACTCTGACCAGTGTGAGGGGATATCTCATTGTAGTTTTGATTTGCATTTCTCTAAAAATGAGGGACGTTGAGCATCTTGTCTTGTGTTTATTAGCCATCTGTATGTCTTTGGAGAAATGTCTGTTTAGGCTTTTTTTTTTTTTTTTTTTTACCACTTTCTGACTGGGTTATTTGTTTTTCTGGTATTAAGTTGTATGAGCTGCTTGCATATTTTGGAAATTAATCCTTTGTCAGTTGTTTCATTTACTATTATTTTCTCCCATTCTGAGGGTTGTCAGCCCAATAACTAGGACATGGAAGCAACCTAGATATCCATCAACAGATGAATGGATAAAAAAGCTGTGGTACATATATACAATGGAATATCACTCAGTTCTAATGACGTGGATGAACCTAGAGTCTATTATACAAAGTGAATAAGTCAGAAAAAGAATAACAAATACTGTATATTAATGCATGTATACAGAATCTAGAAAGACAGTACTGATGAACCTATTTGCAGGGCAACAGTGGAGATGCAGACATAGAGAACAGACTTACGGACACGTGTGGAGCAGGAAAGAGTGTGGGACAAATGGAGAAAATAACATGGAAACATAAACGTTACCATATGTAAAACAGATAGCCAATGGGAATTTGCTTTATGACTCAGAGAATTCAACCTGGGGCTTTGTAACAACCTAGAGGGATGGGATGGGGTGTGAGGTGGGAGGGAGGTTCGAGAGAGAGGACCTACGTATACATATGGCTGATTCAAACTCACATACGGCAGAAACCACACAATATTATAAAGCAGTTAGCCTTCAATTCAAAATAAATAAAGCAAAAAAAAAAAAAAAAAAAACCAAGCCCCCCCAGGTGACTCTGACAGCTAGAAACCTTTTAAAATACATTCAGGGGACAAGGAAGGGAAGGGGAAAAAACTAACATTTTAAAAATCTCCCAAGTATCTTCTTGTAATGTTCCCACATAGAGGCTGAATGTTCTCCATCAGTTTATCCCTAGACCACTAGATTTAATGCCTGTCAGTATATCTGGCATTGTTGCAGTTAGTGTATGTAATGATTTTGGGCTGCCACAATCTGCCTTTCATGATGTCAAGGAATGCATACCTGTGATTTCAGTGTTATTTCTACATTAGTTACCAAGTTGCTGGCAACAAAACACTATCGTTATAAGACAATAGATTAAGAGTAGAGAAGAGACTCAACTAATTAAATTGCTACTTCATAATGACCAAGTAAGATGGTATCATCTATCAAAAGATATACATTCTGAAAGCATCAGAAATGGAAACACTGAAGAAAATCTGTAACTCCTCAGCCACTAATGACTTCAAAATGGAATATAGTCTCAATATACTGCACAGGTAATTTTAAAGTAGCAAAATGAATTTACAGACTATTGATAAGGCATGCTTCTTGTTGCTACAGATTCTTCCGTACTCCCTGTTAAGAAACTGCTGATTACTAGTATAAGAAATACAAAATTCTTATACTAGTATATGAAATACACTAGACCTTCAGGGAAGTCAAGTAACTGAAGTTGTCAAAGTACAGTTAACTTTACAAGAAAATCTTACATTAAAGTAGTGCAAGCTGGATATTTTCTTCCGATTCACTGCAAATATCCTTAAATTGGACATCTTGGCCCTCTAAATTGTTATTCTCTGAAAAAGAAATAACAGAATTGCAAAACTAAGCTTATGTATTTCATGTAAGACATATGCAAGGCAAATGCAGTATATTAAGTAAAAATGTATTACTGTTAAAAAGTACAAACAATACTTTTAGCTATCAAAAAGTCAATGCATAATTCAGAAAATGACACTCAAACTAAACATGAGAAACATGGTTCTCACATCCCTTATTTTTTCAGCATCCTTTAACTCTTCAAGAAAGATGTGAAGATACTGCAGAAAAAGACATACTGAAATTACAATACCCCAAGCAAAAAAGCATTTTCATGTTAAAAAAAAAAAACAGAATTAAGTACAGAAAGGTAAGCATCTACATGTTAAGTTGGTAATTTCTCACTGACAGTATAATATTTTGGTTTACCTCTATATTCTGATTTTTCAACCAGAAATATATAGAAGCAAGTCCTCTTGTATGATCATGGAAAGTATCTTTAGTCTAAAAAACATACTAAATATTCACCACGCATCAGGTACACTCTCAAAGCAATGAGAAAAATGCACAGAAGCATATGAGACGAGGGGGGTGGGCACCAAGTAAACAGGTAAAGTTAAACTCCATCGGTACCTACTATGGAAGAAGTCATGTCAAATAGAAGCAAGTCCTCTTGTATGATCATGGAAAGTATCTTTAGTCTAAAAAACATACTAAATATTCACCACGCATCAGGTACACTCTCAAAGCAATGAGAAAAATGCACAGAAGCATATGAGACGAGGGGGGTGGGCACCAAGTAAACAGGTAAAGTTAAACTCCATCGGGTACCTACTATGGAAGAAGTCATGTCAAAACTCATTATCATCCTTTTTAAATCTTCTCCCTTCTGTTTCTTAAGACAGAAACATTCACTACCCTTAGTTAGGAAGCTGCGGTCCTTTTGATTTTATTTCCCAAATATATCTTGAATCCATTCCCTCTTCATCTCCAATACTAAAGTTCAGAATATTGCAAAATAACATGTTAGATTTATTCTGAAACAGAACAATTTCAGAATTCTACCATAAGAGAATACAAAAAGCTCACCAATATGGCTTGATCCCACATTGCAACCTTTAAGAAATTATCACCTGTCAAAACCTGGTATATATGTTGATCCACAATTTTCTGAAAAGACTTATTAAAATACTCCTCCTTTGCCCAACCACATATATGTATTCTGATAGATTTTCTTCAGACATTTCAACCAAAAAAAATTTTAAATACATGTATACATATATCAGGAAAATGTGTATATGTATCTATCGGGAAGCTCTCTCTCTATATATATACACACACACACACATACACATACATACATATATATATATATATATATATATATATATGTGGGAAGATCCCCTGGAGGAGGGTATGGCAACCCACTCAGTATTCTTGCCTGGAGAATCTCTTGGACAGAGGAGCCTGGCGGGCTACAGCCCATATGGTTGCAAGAGTCAGCTTAGCACAATACATAGTAGTAGCAGCACAATGTACAGTAACATAACAAATAGAGAAGCAGATGTAAGCTGTTTCCTGTTAAGCCAGACATTTAAATGACTTGCAAAATTATAAAACAATATAAAACACCCTTCAAATTAAATCATTTCTGTTTTTCAAAAACAGATATTTGCATTATAGTATATTAATGACATTAATATCTAATGGATTTATTATTTTAATGAATTATTAAAACATTTTAAAGTCTTGCTTTCATTTCTAATATCTGAGTATCAATTATAACCCATATAAACAAAACTGTTCTTGAATTCTCACTCATTTTTAAGAGCAAATGGTTCCTATAGACCAGAAGTTTTTAACTTATTCCACCACTGTGTTTCCCAAAGTAAATGCCCATGATTATTATTTTAGGTTACAGAGGGAAAAAAATTTACTAAACAAATGTTAGAAACAATAGCCAACAAAATCTATGATTTCGTGTGTGCACGCATGCTCCTTTGTGCCCAACTCTTTGTTGCCACCTTATGGACTGCAGCCCACCAGGCTCCTCTGTCCATGGAATTCTCCAGGCAATGGGTTGCCATACCCTCCTCTAGGGGATCTTCCTGAACCAGGGATCAAACCTGAGTCTCCAGTGTTCTCCTGCACTGCAGGTGGATTCTCTACCGCTGGGCCACCTGGGATTTTATAGTATTGCTGTTATGAAATCATTGATGTAAAAATGTCAATTTAAGGAAAAATATTAAGTAATTAATAGCTCAGGTGACATTCAGTTGTCAGACTTAAAAAGGTAGTACTCAGATCACTTAAGTGGGAAATATGCTTGAATCCATCATCTTGTCAACTTCCTACTTAAAAACCTGTAAAGTCTTTTAATATGACAAATTTGCCCCTAACTACCTTCACAGCCTTGTACTCTCCCAGTCCTACTCTATACCAGGAGCTCTAGCCAAATTCCTCTGAAGCACCATGCTCTGACACCTTCACACCTTTGTGTGTAATGGTGCCACTGCCTAAAGTTGTCCTCAAATCCCCAAAGCCACACACCTGGCAAATTTCTATTCAACCTTCAAGCCTCAGATTGAAAGCCTTTCCTAATCTCCTACAAAGTTTTCATACCACCTTCTCTCTGTTTTCATAATAACTGGAACTTATATTTATGCATGACAAACATGGTATTTCCAAGTTATTTCCACTACCGACTCCAAAGGAGGGATCTTCTATCAGCAGCCTAGCACCATGCCTCAAACATTTTCTGACCTATGAAGTCATTTAGGGCCTGCCACGGAAATTCTTCTTCCTCTTGGCTCAATGATTTTCAATGAAAATGGTTTCCTACTAGTACTATCAGATGATTCTTTATAAAAGGTCCAGACCTCCTCAGGTTTAGACAACACATAAGTACAACTGAGGCACTTTCCTTGGCAATCCAGTATTTTTTAACACTCCACATTTCCAATACGGAGGGTGCAGGTTCAGTCCCTCATTAGAAACTAAGATCCCGCAGGACAACGCGGAATCGCCAGAAAGTAAAAACAAACAAAAACATAATCAAGCAAAGCCCTATGGGGCCTTCCAGAACAGAGGCCCCTCCCATGTCCTCCACTTGCCTGTTGTCTGTAGAAAAACTTTATCTAGGTCTTCTAGGTCTTCCCCAAGTTCCAAAAAACTAATTTAATAAGAGAAGTAAGAAACTGCAGATATAAAACAGCCAAAAGATAAAATAATAAGCTCACCCATTCTGAACCATGTTCTTCGGAGTTGTTTTGCAGATACTGAAACCTCCACCAGGTGGAAGTTAACTATCCGTTGCCGACAAGCAGGTAGACTCCAACTGATTGGAACGACTATCCATGAGCCGATCACACACCCACAATCTCCCTCCCTCTCCCCATCTTTAAAACCTTTCCTCGAAAGCCTTTGGAGAGTTGAAGCCTTTTAAGCACTAGCTACCGAGGCTCCTTGCTCGTCTGTCTTAGTTCTTAGTCGTGTCCGATGTTTTGTGACCCCACGGATTGTAGCATGCCAGGCCCCTCTATCCATGAAACTCTCCAGGCAAGAATACTGGAGTGGGTAGCCATTCCCTTCTCCAGGGGATCAAACCTGAGTCTTCTGCATTGCAGACAAATTCTTTACCATCTGAGCCACCAGGGGAGCCTTGCTTGGCACCCTGCAGTAAACACTGCACTTTCCTTCACCGCCTGGTGTCAGTAGATGGACTTTATTGTGCTCATGCAGGTAGACCCAAGCTTGTTTCGGTAAAATAAGTACTCGCTAAGAGGAGTGACACCTTATGTTATAAAAAGGGAAAGTAACAACGGGAAAAAAGCTAAATATCCGTTCTACATGATCAACAAGTTACACAGTCTATAAACAAAAGAATCCATAGACTAAAAAAAAAAAAAAATCAGTGGACTATCAATGGCTATAGGGCTTAATACACAAAAACAGCAATCATGGGACACTAAAATACAATCACAAAATACATGAGTATGCAAGCAAAAATGAAGATGTTGTTCCTGAGGATGAAGTAATGTATTAATAGGAAAAGAGATTCTAAAGCATCAAGTTAAAATAGTCTGTTTGCATATAGGATTTGTTACCATACTTAGTAATTTTTCCTGAATTAGAAACTTCAATTCAGATTTGTGTCATATTCAATACTCTGACACCACCCTTATGGTGGAAAGTGAAGAGGAACTAAAAAGCCTCTTGAAAGTGAAAGAGGAGAGTGAAAAAGTTGGCTTAAAGCTCAACATTCAGAAAACGAAGATCATGGCATCGGGTCCCATCACTCCATGGGAAATAGATGGGGAAACAGTGGAAACAGACTTTATTTTGGGGGGCTCCAAAATCACTGCAGATGGTGACTGCAGCCATGAAATTAAAAGACACTTACTCCTTGGAAGAAAAGTCATGACCAACCTAGATCGTATATTCAAAAGCAGAGACATTACTTTGCCGACAAGGTCCATCTAGTCAAGGCTATGGTTTTTCCAGTGGTCATGTATGGATGTGAGAGTTAGACTGTGAAGAAGGTTGAGGGCTGAAGAATTGATGCCTTTGAACTGTGGTGTTGGAGAAGACTCTTGAGAGTCCCTTGGACTGCAAGGAGATCCAACCAGTCCATTCTGAAGGAGATCAGCCCTGGGATTTCTTTGGAAGGAATGATGCTAAAGCTGAAACTCCAGTACTTTGGCCACCTCATGCAAAGAGTTGACTCATTGGAAAAGACTCTGATGCTGGGAGGGATTGGGGGCAGGAGGAGAAGGGGACGACCGAGGATGAGATAGCTGGACGGCATCACAGACTCGATGGACGGGAGTCTGAGTGAGCTCCAGGAGATGGTGATGGACAGGCCTGGCGTGCTGCGATTCATGGGGTCGCAAAGAGTCGGACATGCCTGAGCGACTAAACTGAACTGAGTAATCATGTCAATATGTTCATCACTGATTAATGTCAATCCCTACTGGCATTTTTGCTTTTTTCTTTTTATATTGAATAGAGCACCTCAAGCTAGCTATCTAAACACTCATTTTTACCACAGGATTTATGTCATAAGTTCTAAGATGAGCTATTTATCTAAATTTTTAAAAATCGTCTAGCGTTTAACTTCATTTAAGAAAAAAGCTCGGTAAAAACAAAAAACAAAAAACGCTTGCTAGAAAAAAATACTCAGTAATTAAAGATACTCTTAAAGGTCAACTGGAAAAGTACCTTCCGATTCCTTGTTCTTCTAACATTTAGTGAAGCAACACAAGGAACTGGTTAATGGAAACATGACAATGGGTAACACATGATCCCCCGCCTCAGGAAAATTGTGACTTTTAACCCTGAATATCAAAACAGCAAACATTTCATTCATAACACCTTCTGCATGGCTTTTACCACCGTACCTGTTTCTCCTCTTTAACAAATCAATTTACAAAGCAGCTCTCACATCCTCCTGGCTTATTCTTCTAACCTTATCTATACCAATAAATACTATCCAAGTATCATACAGATCAGGGGAATACACTGTCAAGCTTCTGACAGCCAAGATGCAAAGCAAAGAGTGGCTATCTAGTATATACTTTTGGGAAATGCACCAAAGTAGTGATGATACCCTTCTTGGCTACTGAAAGTTAAAAAGAAATTTTTTTAAGAGAGCTTTTTGCTAACATTGATTAGTTTAGGTCATTTCTATCCCAAAATCCCAGGTGAAAGTAAAAACAAATGATAAACAACATACCAACAACTTTGCCTCTTTTTCACACAAATCAAAACGTGACTCTTGATTAACCTCTAAAATATTTTCTATTTCTGATTCAGAAGGGAAAAGGGCACATGGCTTTGAGAAATACAAATGAAAAAAAAAAAAAATCATGAGTCCACAATTTAAACAAACCTATTAAAAACTTCCATGAACTGGCAGGAAGCAAAAGAAACCAACACACAAAAGTTCATACTGTATGATTCCAATCATGTCAATTTAAAACAGACAAAATTAATCCGTTCTGTTCAAAGTCAGGATTGTAGGTACTCTTAGAAGTGAAAAAGGCATGAGGAGGGCTTCTCATATGCAGGTCACTTCTTGATTTGGGTGCTGCTTATATGGGTATATTCAGGTTTTGAAGAATTCACTAAGAACGTTCATCTACAGGACACATTTATCTTCGTGTCACAGTTATTACACGTCAATAAAGTCTTTTAAAAACTCTCCATAAACTTTTAATTATACTAGAAATGTCAAGTGGGCCTTTCATTTGTGGTGGGAAAAAGCCAACTGGACTTTAGTTAGAGGACTTGCCTGAGTCCCAAGTCTTCTATGATTTTTAATGACTACAAATCTCTGAGCCTGTCTTTTCATCTATAATATCACATGATCCACATGAGAATTCAATTCAATTAACAAGAATTTATTGTCTACCACTGTCTTCTAAGTAATGGGGTTAAAAGTAGTGAGCAAAAAACAATAATCCTTGCTTCATGCTGTCTCTATCCTCATCAGTGATACAAATAAGAAACAAAAGGAATAAAACACACAGCATCTCCTATGGTGACAGGTGCTACAGCAAAGAATTAAGCAGGAAAGGGAAACTGAGGCAGCAATAACTGTAAGTAAGGAGCTCATATGCTGTGCTGTGCTTAGTCGCTCAGTCCTGTCTGACTCTTTGCAACTCCATGGACTGTAGCCCGCCAGGATCCTCTGTCCATAGGGATTCTCCAGGTAAAAATACTGGAGTGGGTTGCCATGTTCTCCTCTAGGGGATCTTCCCAATCCAGGGATCGAACCCAGGTCTCCCGCATTGCAGGATTTTACACCGACTGAACCACCACGGAAGCCCAAGAATGCGTACTGTGTAGACTACTCTTTCTCCAGGGATCTTCCGGACCCAGGAATACAACTGGGATCTCCTGCATTACAGGCGGATTCTTTACCAGGTGAGCTACTAGGGAAGGCCAAGGACCTCATGGAAGGCCTCAATGTAACAGTGACCTGAATCAGGTGGGGAAGGCAATACCAGGGGTAAATGTATCCCACCAAGAGTCTACGTAATTCACTGCACTTGGAAATATACAAATGCTAATTAGAATGAGTTCGAGTTCTAAAGAACCTAAGTCACATTAGAAGATGAAGGCTAAAAAAACTGCCTCAAATCCATGCTCTAAAACTTTGGGAGACGAATAACTGAATGACATTACAGATGTAATTAAAGAAACTTCAGCGACCATGCTTTAAAAGGTAAAACGGACACTTTCTTCGGTATCGCTAGAGAACGACGAAATGCAAATTCACACCGCCCTGTGCACCAAAAGGCCTCATGAATTTCAAAAATTAGTCCGAAAAAACAGGACGCTTTCTTTTCTGACAGTCGTTAAGGCCCAGTAATTTTACTTTCCCTCTACAGTAAGTTTTCATGCCTCCGCATCCTTCTCAGTCGTGCACACATTACACACGGTGATAGGAACAAACGTCAGTTGCTCTCGCTAGCAGGAGAGAAAGGCCCACACCTGGGCGAACACCGAGGTGGGGGACGGTAGACTGCGGTTCTCGTGTCTGCCTGGCTGTAGCATCCTAGAAAGCCTCCAGTGAACTGCGTGAGGCACGCGGGAGCCGCACGGAGCGGCCCGGTACCTACCCGGCATTCGGTTGCATCTGGAGGCCGTCTTTTTCCGGCCCAGCTCTTGCTGGCCGCAAGCAAGAGTGCAAAGGCCTTACGTCGCTACGCTCGGTCTCCGAGGGCGCCCTACAGGTGAGCGGAACCTAAATCTGTTTCGCTTTGCCTCAGTCGGCGCCTCACTTCGTCACTTCCGGCAGCGCTCCACTCAAAGGCTGCCGGCTAGCAACTTCCGCCCTGTTAGCTGAAAGTGGAGAAAAGGATCTCGGAACGGTTGCGTCGCGGATTTTCTGGAGCACGTCGTTAGAAGAGACCCTTTCCTGTCGCGGGTGGTGCGGAGTCAGCTCGTGGGTCACTGAAAGCCGAAAATTGAGAGCTTCTTCGCGCCGCGGAGACTGCACCCGGCGGCTTCGCAGCGGTCACCATGGTGAGGAGGTCGCCTCGGGAGCTCGGGACCTGGGGCGTCGGAGGTGGCGGGGCCTGGGGTCCCATGGGCGCTGGGGCTGGCTGTGCGGATAGGCGGAAGTAAAGTGCTTCTGAGGGAATGAGGGTGGACTCCGGGGGGTGCGCTCTTGCTCAGTCGTGTCTGACTCTTTGCGACCCCGTGGACTGCAACACGCTAGACTCCCCTGCCCTTCAACTCCCAGAGCTTGGTCAAACTCCTTTCCCTTGAGTCGGCTGTGCCATCCAACCGTATCGTCCTCTGTCGCCCTCTTCTCCTGTCTTCAGTTTTTCTCAGCATCAGGGTCTTTTCTAATGAGTCAGTTCTTCGCATCAGGTCGCCACGGTATTGGAGTTTCAGCTTCAGCATCAGTCCTTCCAATGAATATTCTGGAGTGATTTCCTTTAGGGTGGACTGGTTGGATCTCCTTGTTGTCCAAGAGACTCTCAAGAGTCTTTTCCAACACCACAGTTCAAAAGCATTAATTCTTCGGCGTTCAGCCTTCTTTATGGTCCAACTGTCACTTCCATACCCTGGGGTCAAAATAACCTCACGTTTGGTCGGTGGAGTGGAGTATTCGCCTGAGCACAGGCTTTTGGAGTCAGACAGATTTCACTCTGCTTCACCTGACTTCACCTAAAGTTGTGTGGCCGTCAGTTCTAGATCCTAGTGATAACTGTACGCAGGTCTTTAATCCCGCATCAGTCCTCATCTCGGCTGAGGAAACTGAAGGTATGCCCTGCCGACGCCCAAGCAGCTGGATTTAGGGCCCAGATCTGACTGCCAGATCTTTCTGCTACTATTGTCTTTCTACTACGTACCTAATCTGTGTTTCTCTGCAAAGTGGCAAATCCATATACCCTTTTCATGGCTGCTGCCAAGTTTATGTGATAGCAGTTGAAAACACCACACAATACAAAGTAACTTGTTGATTGTTACACTTAGAATTATTTTCCGTGTTGTTGGAGTTGGCCTCACACCATTGTTTTATTTTTGTAATCTTAAAATACAAATAGACTGGAGCCATACGTTTATAAATAAAACTGGCATATAAAATAAAACAGGCACTTAAGGAGCAAAAGAGGGTCCCGTACATTGCTAATGAAATGAAAAATAGTACAGCCGCCTTGAAAACAGTTTGGCATATGTGGGAACAAAGACTTCTGGGTACACGTTTATTTACTGAAAACTGGAAACAAGCTAAATATTCGTCAACTGGTAAATGAGTAAACAAATGGTGGTAAAAATAAAATGGCTACTTGTCAAAAGACTTGTCAAAAGCCTTATGCTAAGTGAAAGAAGCTAGATGCAAAGGGTTGCATACTGCAGATTCCATTTACTTTCATTCTGGGAAAAGCAAAACTAGAACAACAGATGCCAGGTTAGAGGTGGAAAACGATGATTTACTTCAAAGTGACACACAACTTTCTGGGGTGTTGGAAATATTCTTAATTTTGACTGTGGTTACAGAGCTGTATAGCTTGTGAAAACTTACAACTCTATACCTACATGCACATATCTTTGTATGTATGTAAATTTTACTTTAATAAAACTGGATAAATTTTAAAATTTTTAAATAAATATGAATGATGATTATATTGAAAAACCAGATATTGATGTTCAGAAAAGAGTGATTCTAGAATCACATTGTCTCTTTTGTGGTTCAGTGGATTTTGGACAGTTCTCTTTAATGAACAGTAACTTTGACTGAGTTTATTACAGAAGTAAATCCTGATACCTCATATCATCCAGAATTAAAGTTTATTTAACTTACATCACATGATTAGGCTTAATAGTGCAAGAGTTATTTAATCAAGTGAGCAGTGGGTGATATACGACGATCTACATACTTCATATGCTGCTCATAAAGTATTTTAGAATAATTCTGTCGGTTTTTTTAAATTAAAGTTAACACTTCTTGCATTGTTATAGCCACAAAATGAATATATTGAGTTACACCGTAAGCGCTATGGATATCGTTTGGATTACCATGAGAAAAAAAGAAAGAAGGAAGGTCGAGAGGCTCATGAACGTTCAAAGAAGGCAAAAAAGATGATTGGTCTGAAAGCTAAGCTCTACCATAAACAGCGCCATGCTGAGAAAATACAAATGAAAAAGACGTAAGTACCATTTATTTGTTGTACCAAGTTAATGTCTTCTGAGTATTAGTTGTTAACAATGATAATCTTGAGTCTTTCTCATTCTTGGTAGTATTAAGATGCATGAAAAGAGAAACACCAAACAGAAGAATGATGAAAAGACTCCACAAGGAGCAGTACCTGCATATCTACTGGACCGAGAGGGACAGTCTCGAGCTAAAGTACTTTCCAATATGATTAAACAGAAACGAAAAGAGAAAGCGGTAAGCAGGAAAAAACTGGTCTTTATTTTTGTTGTTGTTGTTTAGGAAAATTACTTAAATTCATATTTGAGGTTCTTAGTTTCTTCAGTTAAATGGAAAAATAAAGTCCAACTGTTACCACTGTTTAGATGTTGAAGTCTTTCATATAAAATGATTTAGTAATTTAAAAAAAAAAAGGTTTGCTTTCTTACCATGAGAACATTCAGCAGGATTTAATATTTTTTTTAAAGAATGTCATGCATCTTTAGTTTTCAAAAATTATTTAAGGTCATTCCCTGCTGATCCAGTAGTTAGGACTTTGTACTTCCACTGCAAGGGGCACAAGTTCAGTCCCTGGTCAGGGAACTAAGATCCTGCACATCATGGGCAGAAAAAAATATTTAAAATAGCTTCTTATACTTGGCAGCTCCTAATGTTGTGGTGGTATAGAGAGGGATACAGCTGCTTCTTGTTTTTGTTGCTTTGCAGTGCCAAAACTGGTTAAAAAGTAGAGTAGTGGAAAGCATCCTAAGTGATTTGAATCAGATAAAAATTCAGAAATTAAAAAGAGAAAAAAAAAAAACTTCTGGCTTGCCCTTAGTGTCAAATTCGGTTAAATTTTGCTAAAAGTTGAGGGAAAGACATAGATACTGTTTTTAAACACCTGTGGGTAGAGTGACAAATGTAGGTAGCAGCAGAATATGCAGCATCTGTATTTAAAGAACTGACGTTTCCAGATTTGACCTGTAAAATCTTACTGCTTTTTTTGGTATGTATCAAAATTGGAACGGTAGAACTTCACCAAATTTTAGAGATTATCTACTGAACCTCTCTTCATTTTACAGATGAGACTGGAGTCCAGGAGTTTTGTGAATCAGTTTTCACAGGCACTTATTTATGAAATGCTGTAGGGTTTGTCCTTCATAAATAGGTCCAGAATTCTTTCTGCTGCTTTGCACTGCTTGCATTTTTCTCCCCCTGCACAGAATCTACACTCTGAGGTACAAAATACGGAGTAATGATTTTGTCTTACTAATATTATCTAAAAATTCATTCAGGGTAGAAACAGATAAGAGATGGAGTCTTCCAGTTTTACACTGTGAACTATTTAGCAGTAAACTTAACTAGTTCCAGTTAACTTCAGGCTTCTTGAGGACACAGTGTGGATCTCTAGAAAATAATTGAGCCAAAATATTGTTGCTTAAGCAAAAACAGTGAATCTACAACTTTGTACAACTAAAAAATACTGGACTTTTTATTCTCATTCTCTTTTAATAACAATATAAATTTTCATTGTGATCTGTTTTAGGGAAAATGGGAGGTCCCTCTGCCTAAGGTTCGTGCCCAGGGAGAAACAGAAGTATTAAAAGTTATTCGAACAGGAAAGAGAAAGAAGAAAGCCTGGAAGAGGATGGTTACTAAAGTCTGCTTTGTTGGAGATGGCTTTACTCGAAAACCACCTAAATATGAAAGATTCATTAGGCCAATGGTAAGACCCTGTTAGAGTCTTTAAGCAGTGGCTTAAAGATCTGTTCTTATGGTAAACCAGATAATTTCCTAAAATTCCTAAAGTTGGTATTTAAAAAAAAAAAACAGGTTGAAAGATGTTTTTAGGCTGTTGTTAAGCTGATGATAGGTATTGTTTAGCACTTTTCCACTACTGTCAAGAATCTTTGGCCTCATAGGAGATTTGAAATTAAAAAGAATTCTCATTACAGAGATTGTCAGTGAATCTGGACTTGTAAACGTGACAGAGACCTCCCTGGAGGACACAGGTTTGATCCCTGGTTGGGGAAGTGAAATCCCACAAGCTACATGGGCTGGCCAAAAAAAAAAAATAGTATCTTCATTTCCACACAGTCATTTTACTCATTCATCAAGTGATCTATATGCCTGACACTTGTCTTTGAGAACAGTAGAAAACCGGAGAATTGTTTTTTCAAAAGTCAATTCTAGCTTAGTAAGAGAAGTATCAGTGCCTTTGAAAATATTTACTTAATATGTAGTCATTGACAAAAGAGAGTATTAAAATGGGCCTTCAATTTCAGTTGATAGCGGTAATGGCCAAACTCAATCTCCTTCTCTCCTCCCCTAATGTATTTTTGCAGAATGCCTTTAAACAGAATGAATTCATCTCCCAACTAGACACCATCCTGCTTAGAAAAACAAAGAATCAGAGGGGAAAGTTGGCAGTATTACTCTAGCTCTCAACCTGAATCATTTTCAATGAATTAAAATGTTGCCCAACATCCTGCTTCTATAAAGTTCTATTAGAACATAGCCATGCCCATTCATTTACAATATGTCTATGGCTCTAGGTGACTAGGTGAATCTAGTCTCTGTAACAGAAACTTCTCTGGGCTGTCTGCAGGTTTTGACCAGTATTAACCATCAATGCAGAGAGCTGACAGTCTTTTTCACAAGGAAGGTGGCTAAGGAATATAAAGACTTGGAATCAAGATACTTAAGTGTGACTCCATCCTCACACTATTTAGTCTGGGAACAAGTTATTTAACCTGCTGGTCCTTCTTTTTTTTTTTTTTTTAAGTAGCGGGAGTTGTTAAGGCTGTCATGCTGAAATGCACTGTCTATGAGCTCTGGCACAGTGCCTGGCATGTCTCAGGCCCTCGGGAAGTATACACAACTGGACATCTGTTCCATGGTGAAAACTTCTTAGGAGTATGTGTTTGAGTTTTTCCTCACATATTTTTCTGTAACAGATAAGTTGTCTGTAGAATTATATTTTCTCTGATGCCTTAAGATGACATAATCAGTCCTTTTTGGAGCAGGGTGGGGAGACGATTGGAAAAGATAAGCAAAAAGAATTAATATTCATCATTAACATCTTTAACTCAGAACATTCTTGTGTTTGGCTTACTAGGGATTACGTTTCAAGAAGGCTCATGTAACACATCCTGAACTGAAAGCCACCTTTTGCTTGCCAATACTTGGTGTAAAGAAGAATCCCTCATCCCCACTATATACAACTTTGGGTGTTATTACCAAAGGAACCGTCATTGAGGTGAATGTTAGCGAGTTGGGCCTTGTAACACAAGGAGGCAAAGTCATCTGGGGTAAGTCCAATTTGAATATGGGGTTCTTGGTGTTATAATTCTTAAATAGACATTTTTAAGTTGACATGAAGTACACAGCAGATTTTAATGCAGTCAAACTTGATGTGACTAAGACTTAGAAAATGTGAATGTTCTTAATTTAGTTTACTGGTTTCAGTTATATAGACTACATTGCTAGATATTTCTGGTTGCTTTTTGTTTAAAAAGGTATTATTAGAAAAGATGGGAAGTTACAGTTGAAAAATACTCGAAGAAAATAACCACAAATGGGGGAAGGGAGGCATACAGCAAACATGTAGCTATACTACTTAAGTGACAATTACAAACTAAAATATGTCATATGTAACAATTTTAAATTCCTTTTTCCTCATTTTTTTAGTTTTCTGCT
>SJYC01065601.1:0-29681 GCA_006408675.1 Madoqua kirkii | reverse complement strand
CCGAACCTGGATCTCCTGCTTGCAGGCAAGTGCTTTACCATTTGAGCCCCCAGGAAAGCCCCAGAGCAAGGAGCCATCTTATTCCTCAGTGACAAGCTGTGAGCCCATGTTCATGTTTTCTCATGGTGGTGCGAACTTATATGTTGAATCAACTTCTTAATGTCCAGGTGACTCTGACATGAAATCACTTGACTTTTTTCATTGCAGCATACTCATTTTAAGTCACAAGCTGAAGTGGAAATTAAGAATGTGAGATGGCCCTTTCACTAGAATGTATACATATATCTATAGAATATACGTTATAAATATAATTAAATATAGATATATAATTTAAAAATGTTCCCTTACAGCAATAATGGAGATGGTTGGCGTTCTGTTTTTGTTACATTCTTCATACTTCAAATATCATACTGATTAACCTGACATCTTTAAAATGTAATTTTTAAAGTGAAAATATATAGTAAAGAAGAAAGGAAAATTATTAGAAGAAAGAAAATATGGGAGAATAATTCTACAATATTATAACAAATGAGTATCAATATCTGCACCCATTTTTTAAGTGTAAGGTAACCTTTTAACTGGTAACCTTCAGACCTAATAATGTACTGCACACCCTAGAACGTCTGCTGAGCCTGTGATCCCTTCTTCCCTGGCATTCATGGCATCAGGTCTCCCCGCCCCACACCCCCGTTGGCTGTATGTGTTCTGAGAGCATAGAAGGGGTTTTTCTCTGTTCTTTGTCCTCAATGCTTACAAATCCTCCATTTACCCTACTCTGATCTTTTTCAAGCTGTCTTGTATATTTTTTATTCCATTCTGTGTCTTCAACCCACATTTTTCTGATAATGAGCCAGAATACAGAAAAATTTTGGCCTTAGCATTGAATGATATTGTCCATCTTGGTAATAACTGCTGCCCTGCTATGATGTTATGATGCTTTCATGGACATCCTAAAGCTTCTGTGAGATCTTTGATAGCTCTGAGATGCAATGTTTGCTGCTAGTCATTTTGGGTTTCAGATGAGAGTGTGTGTGTGTGTGTTTGTGTGTGTGTGTGTGTGTGTAAGAGAGGGAGAGAAAGAAGAGAGAGAGCTTTCTCCCTTCTTATTTTTTCTGATGATGTATAAAAAAGTACATAAAACAGAATAGGATAAGATAGAGAGCAATAATAAAATAAAAAAAACATTTGAAAGTGTGTGTGTGTGTGTGTGTGTGTGTGTGTGTAGGAAACAATTTTGCTCCCTGAAGGAAAAAAATTTCCTTTAGACTCCACATTAGCCTCCCCAGCTGTGGTCTGCTGCTGCTTTGACTTAGCTCTGAGCACTTTGCTGAATGATAAAGCAGTGCTTTTAAGGGCAAAATTCCCCCTCAGCTTCACTGATGCTTGTATATTGTTGGTGCAGCACCAATGGGAAACAGTCTGCTCCTCTCTGTAGATCTCAACAGTTGAGTGCCCAGGGCAGGTTCCTGTTTCCTCTCTTAACAATCTATACTCTTTCCCGAATGATTTCATCCACGGCTTTAAATAACATCAACAAGCTGATGACTCCCCACTTTATGCCTTCAGTCTTGAAAACTCCCTTGAGCTCAAGAATAGTTTTCTAACAGCTTACTTGACTGTTGCACTTGGATATCTAAAAGAATTTCAAATCTACAACATCAAAACAGAAACTGCTTTCTCTTGTATCCCCGAATGTGTTCCTCTTGCTGATCTCTCGGAGTGTGTAACACAAGCACACCTGTTGGCTTAAGGCAGTGAGTGAAGTTACTTTTTATTACTTATCTCGTTAACCTCTTACCTAATCCATCAGCAGATTTTCCTCCAACATTCATCCTAAATCTATTCATGTTTCTCCATTTCCATTGACCTACTTCAGCTCATACCAATAGTGTGTCTTTATGATTTACTTTACGTTGTATGAGCTCACCTGGTAAAGAATCCACCTGCAATGCAGGAGACCCTGGTTCAGTTTCTGGGTCAGGAAGTTCCCTTGAAGAAAGGATAGGCTACCCACTCCAGTATTCTTGGGCTTCTCTGGTGATTCAGACAGCAAAGAATCTGCCTGCAATGCAGGAGGCCAGGGTTTAATCCATGGATTGGGAAGATCCCCTGGAGGAGGGCATGGCAACCCTCTCCAGTATTCTTGCTTGGAGACTCCCTATGAACAGAGGAGAGCCTGGTGGGCTACAGTCCATGGGCTCACAAAGAGTCAGACACAACTGAGTGACTAAGCATAGCACAGCAGTTTAGTTCCAGCCATGTCTCTACAAGTGATCCAATTTCATTTCTTTTTGTGGCTGAGGAATATTGATACTATGGATAAATTAGGTAACTAATGAGAATATGCTGTATAGCACAGGAGACCCTATTTAATGCCCTGTGGTGACCTGGATGGGAAGGGAGTCCAAAAGGTAGGGGATACATGTTTATGTGTGGCTGGTTCATTTTGCAATACAGTAGTAACTAACACATAACTGTAAAATAGCTATGTGCCAATAAAAATTAATTTTGAAAGTGTCTCTTGCTTATAGTGATTATAATAAACAGCATCATTTTCTCCCCTACAATCTGTAGCTACAGAGATATTTTAAAAGTAGCTACAGATTATATCACTTCTCTTGCTGTTTACAGTTTTTCTGTGGTTTTCCTTTGTACTCAAAATAAATCCTGACCTCATATCATAATTCTTAAAATATGACAAGACCTCTGCCTCCTTTTCCTAAAAAGCCATATTATGCTCCCTTAGTTTTACCTAGCAGTCTTTCCTTTGCTCGGTATTCCCAGCTTGGTTTGCCTCCTGAGCACTGGACTTGCTGTTTCCTCTCTCTGGCGTGCTCTCTTCTGACTGATTACACACAGACCTCAGTGCATTGGATGATCTTTCCAAGAAGGCTTCCATCTTTGAACAACTCATGGAAAGCCACTTCTCTCCACTGGTCACTTAGCATTTTGCTTTCTTTTTTATTTTTTCATTTCCTTCATAGTATTTGAAAATGAATGAAATGAAAGGAAGGGCTTCCCAGGTGGCTCAGATGATAAAGAATCTGCCTGCAGTGCAGGGGTCCCAGATTTGATCCCTGGGTTGCAAAGATCCCCTGGAGAAGGGAATTCTCCAGTATTCTTGCCTGGAGAATCCCATGGACAGAGAAGCATGGTGGGCTACAGTCTATGGGGTTGCAAAGAGTCTAATACTTTCACTTTCATAGTACTTGACATTGTCAGAGATACTTTACTTTTAGCCTGTTTTGTATCTCACTCTTTCACCTGAAATAATCCTTCCCTAGCCCAGGAGTTCTGCTGTTCTTATGTTTACTTATATCTTAGATGGAACTTGGAGTAAAAGAGATGCTCACAAAATATATATTGATAACGAATGACTAACTGAATTCTTACTTTAGTTTAAGCTTTACTGTTACCCATGTGAACTTTGCTGCTATTGGGAGGGTATATTTCTTCAAAATTTTTTAACATCAATACTGTCCTACTCAGTGGGAATTTAGAAATATTTTGAATTATTTTTGCAAGACTCCAGATATGAGAAATAAAGATATTTTGTCCAAATTTCAAAGGCTGTTGTATACTCACAAGTGTTCATGGCTATAAGACAGCAAAATATGGCTTATGCAACACACATGGCTAATCCCAAGGCTGATCTCCTTCAGAATGGACTGGTTGGGTCTCCTTGCAGTCCAAGGGACTCTCAAGAGTCTTCCCCAACACCACAGTTCAAAAGCATCAATTCTTCATCAGCATCTCTACCATGTATCAGTTCAGTTCAGTTCAGTTGCTTAGGCTCAGTCATGTCCTACTCTGCGACTGTATAAATTTGGGCAAATTATGTATCTATTGCTGGGAGGGATTGGGGGCAGAAGGAGAAGGGGGTGACCGAGGATGAGATGGCTGGATGGCATCACCAACTCAATGGATGTGAGTCTGAGTGAACTCCGGGAGATGGTGATGAACAGGGAGGCCTGGCGTGCTGCGATTCATGGGGTTGCAAAGAGTCAGACACGACTGAGCGACTGAACTGAGCTGATGTATCTATTCTCAGAGACAGTTTCATTAACTACAAGAAGAGATATTATTGTAATAGTGTCAGTGCTGGACTGATGCCTTTGAAGAAGAGACTTAAGGCAGTTATGAAAAGAGGGTGTAAGGACATAGTTGGTTGTCTATTTTAAATATAACAGCATGTATCTGTTAATCCCAAACTCCCAATCTATCCCTCCCTTCCCCTCCCCTGGAAGCTATAAGTTTTTCTTCTAAGTCTATGAGTCTGCTTCTATTTTGTAAATAAGATCATTTGGATCTTTTTGTCTTAATTGTGCCTTTAGATATTTCCTAGTATTTGTTATTGCTAAGTCTTGTGTCAAAACAAAAGATATCATCCAAAAGTATAGGTATAGGATGTTCAGTTCAGTTCAGTCACTTAGTAGTGTCCAGCTCTTTGGGACCCATGGACTGCAGCATGCCAGGCTTCCCTGTCCATTATGAACTCCCTGAGCTTGCTCAAACTCATGTTCATTGAGTCAGTGATGCCATCCAACCATCTCATCCTATTGTCCCCTTCTCCTCCTGCCTTCAGTCTTTCCCAGCATCAGGGTTTTTTCCAGTGAATCAGTTCTTCACATCAGGTAGGCTGACTGGGTGTCAAATTCTTTCCCTGGACAATAAAACTTCACCTCCCGAATGTTCTGGACGGATCTCCGTCTGTGGTTTAGGAATCGGAGCTGGATCAGATGCCATGGGTCATGGAGTGGCCAGGGCGTGATGAAGCTAGACCATCAGTGCATGCACGGTCTCTTTTTTAAAATTTCATCAGGTGATGTTTTATTTTGCTTTTCTCTCTCTTTTTTCCCCAAATAAATAGAAATCTGTTTTCACAATTGATTACTTATAAATTCTGGATTATGCATGCCTTATTTATAGTGGAGTGAGGAGGTGAGTGTTGATGAGGCATTATGGGTCATCAGATATATGTAGATGAGCTGAGAAAAGAAGAGAAGCTAAAGGCAAAGGAAAGATATAAGCATCTGAATGCAGAGTTCCAAATAATAGCAAGGAGAGATAAGAAAGTTTTCCTCAGTGATCAATGCGAAGAAATAGAGGGAAACAATAGAATGGGAAAGACTAGAGATCTCTTCAAGAAAATTAGAGATACCAAGGGAACATTTCATGCAAAGATGGGAACAAAAAAGGACAGAAATGATATGGACCTAACAGAAGCAGAAGATATTAAGAAGAGCTGGCAAGAATACACAGAAGAACTATACAAAAGAAACCTTCATGACCCAGATAATCACAATGGTGCAATCACTAACCTAGAGCCAGATATCCTCGAATGCAAAGTCAAGTAGGCATTAGAAGAATCACTATGAACAAGGACAGTGGAGGTGATGGAATTATAGCTGAGTGATTATAAATCCTAAAAGAGGATGCTGTGAAAGTGCTGCACTCAATATTACAGTAAATTTGGAAAACTCAGCAGTGGCCGCAGAACTGGAAAAGTTCAGTTTTCATTTTAATCTCAAAGAGAGGCAGTGCCAAAGAATGTTCAAACTACTGCACAGTTGCACTCATCTCATATGCTAGCAAAGTAATGCTCAAAATTCTCCAAGCCAGGCTCCAACAGTTCAGTTCAGTTCAGTCACTCAGTCATGTCTGATTCTTTGCAACCCCATGAATTGCAGCACACCAGGCCTCCCTGTCCATCACCTTCTCCCGGAGTTCACTCAGACTCATATCCATCGAGTCCGTGATGCCATCCAGCCATCTTATCCTCTGTTGTCCCCTTTTCCTCCTGCCCCCAATCCCTCCCAGCATCAGTATTTTCCAATGAGTCAACTCTTCACATGAGGTGGCCAAAGTACTGGAGTTTCAGCTTTAGCATCAGTTCTTCCAAAGAACATCCAGGGCTGATCTTGTTTAGAATTAAATGAATCGCCAGTCCAGGTGTGATGCATAATACTGGATGCTAGGGGCTGGTGCACTGAGATGACCCAGAGGGATGGTATGGGGAGGGAGGAGGGAGGGGGGTTCAGGATGGGGAACACATGTATACCTGTGTTGTATGTATGTATGTTGATGTATGGCAAAACCAATACAATATTGTAAAGTAATTAACCTTCAATTAAAATAAATAAATTTATATTGAAAAAAGAATGGACTTGTTGGATCTCCTTGCAGTCCATGACTGTTAATTTCCAGATATTCAAGCTGGATTTAGAAAAGGCAGAGGAAGCAGAGATCAAATTGCCAACATCCGCTGGATCATCAAAAAAGCAAGAGAGTTCCAGAGAAACATCTACTTCTGCTTTATTGACTACACCAAAGTCTTTGACTGTGTGGATCAGAACAAACTGTGGGAAATTCTTCAAAAGATGGGAATACCAGACCACCTTACCTGCCTCCTGATAAATCTGTATGCAGGTCCAAAAGCAACAGTTAGAACTGGACATGGAGTAACAGACTGGTTCCAAACCAGGAAAGGAGTGCATCAAGGCTGTATATTGTCACCCTGCTTATTTAACTTATATGCATAGTACATCATGCTAAATGCTGGGCTGGATGAAACACAAGCTGGAATGAAGCTTACCAGGAGAAATATCAGTCATCTCATATATGCAGATGACACTACCCTTATAGCAGAGAGTGAAGAAGAACTAAAGAGCCTCTTGATGAAAGTGAAAGAGGAGAGTGAAAAAGTAGGCTTAAAACTCAACATTCAGAAAACTAAAATCATGGCATCTGGTCCCATCACTTCACGGCAAATAGATGAGGAAACAATGGTAACAGTGACAGACTTTATTTTGAGGGGCTCAAAAATCACTGAAGATGGTAACTGCAGCCATGAAATTAAAAGACACTTGCTCCTTGGAAAAAAGGTATGACCAACCTGCTGCTGCTGCTGCTGCTAAGTTGCTTCAGTCGTGTCCGACTCTGTGCGACCCCATAGACGGCAGCCCACCAGGCTCCCCCATCCCTGGGATCTCCAGGCAAGAATACTGGAGTGGGTTGCCATTTCCTCCTCCAGTGCATGAAAGTGAAAAGTGAAAGTGAGGTCACTTCGCTCGGTCGTGTCCGACTCTTAGAGACCCCATGGACTGCAGCCCACCAGGCTCCTCTGTCCATTGGATTTTCCAGGCAAGAGTACTAGAGTGGGGTGCCACTGCCTTCCCCTATGACCAACCTAGACAGCGTATTAAAAAGCAGAGACATTGCTGTCAATGGTTCGTTTAGTCAAAGCTATGGTTTTTCCAGTAGTTGTGTATGGATGTGAGAGTTGGACTATAAAGAAAGCTGAGCACCAAAGAACTGATGCTTTTGAAATGTGGTGTTGGAGAAGACTCTTGAGAGTCCCTTGTACTGCAAGGAGATCAAACTAGTCAATCCTAAAGGAAATCAGTCCTGAATATTCATTATAAAGACTGATGCTCAAGCTGAAATTCCAATACTTTGGCCACCTAATTCGAAGAACTGACTCATTGGAGAAGACCATGATGCCAGGAAAGACCGAAGGCAGAAAAAGAAAGTGATGACAGAGGATGAGATGGTTGGATGGCATCAACGACTTGATGGACAAGAGTTTGAGCAAGCTCTGGGAATTGGTGATGGACAGGGAATCCTGGCATGCAGCAGTCCATCGGATCACAAAGAGTCGAATATGACTGAGTGACTGAACTGAACTGAGACATCCATGGAGGTGAGGCAGGCTGGGGAGAAAGTATGAAGGTGAAACACAAGATTAGATGACAAAAGACACTATCATTTTCTTAGAAAGAGAAGCTGGGATCCTTAGTACTGGGTGTCAGCTACATTAAGGATTGACTGGTGAAGGCACACAGTCTGGGTGAGGGTAGATTTTAGCTCTGCCTGATAAAACCCTAGAGTTTGTGAACCAAAGCTGTCCATCCATCACCCAGCCCCTCAACCTGAGCCCGGAAATGAAATCACACTTTATTTTCCATAATAAATTGGCTTTGTTCTTTTACTGTCTTTAGGACATCATCTGACTTTACTGAAATTGTTTTGCTCAAGCAAACAACTGGGTTGTTCATTTCAGGAACTTCCTAAAAACCCCATTGGCTCTTCAAAGGAAGGCATCAGAAGATAGCTTGCACCCTCAAATTCTGAGTCCTGCACCTCAAAGTCCCTGCCTGCAGTCTCCACAAACTGTGGGTTGTTTTATCATGATCCTTAGTCAATGCTTATCCAGTCATAGCATTGAAAGGCTTTCTTTCCTTAAGCCAAACTTTCAAGTCTTAATGAATTCTGATCTTACCATCCCTATGCTGAGACACTGCCAAATCTTTGCAAAGGTGGTATTCTCCTTTACCTCTGTGAACAATAAAGTCATTCTTGTCTTATCAACAGGTTATGTTGGTGATGTTTGGATAGCCAGGTTTTGACAGGTTCCATGAAGTGCCCAAGAGAGGATAACTGCAGACATCTGAATCCTACCTTAAACAGAGTAGTTTTGCTCATATGTATTGTTGCCATGTCACATTTCATTAGAAAATAAAATATTCAGCATAAAAAATAATTGTTTTGAAAATCATTGCTGCATTCAAAAGAAAGAGCCTTTGAATGATTCCACCTGAGTCTGATATATTTCTCCATCATTATCTAAACAGTTTCAAGGAAATTTTGCCCATACAGATCTCCTGTCCCTTTCTCTATGTAATAGAGGTGTTTAACCAGAAATCCTCTAAGGTACCTTCTATCTTTAACATTGTCTGGTTCTAAAATGGCTTTGCATGGATGCCGTCTGTCAAAATGACCTCTTACGGCATAAACTTCTGTTTCCAAAATGCTAATTTTCCTCACAGCATCTCACGGAATGCTAGGCACATACCAGTCGCTCACTAACCAGCTGTTGGTAGTTTGTACAATTGGAGCTGGATCCAATCAATGTCTGGGTTTTTTTTATTTTCACTGCCTGATTCTGTAATGTGCCAAGATAATTTTATATCAGAGACAAAGTTGATAGATGGAGGGAGAGAGAGTGCACATTTATTGAATGTCTGACAATAGGAGGCCCAGTGCTAAAGTTTTTATGTGCTGGAGGAATCATCTCACTTTATTCCAAAAGTTTGAAAACAGAGACCAGGGCAGTCTAAGGAAATTTCCCAGGTTACTAATCTATGCAAGGATCAAAATCATGTGCCTTTAATTCCCAAGCTCTATTGAGCATCAGAACCAACCAAGTCTTTACTAGATGCACAAATCCTTGAGCCTGAAGGGTAGGTTTTAGGATTTACAGATGATGGAAGGGACCTGCATTTTTTTTTAAATATTTTTTTTGATGTGGGTCATTTTGAAGTGTTTATTAAATTTGCTACAAATGTTTTTGGTTTTATGTGTTTGGTTTGAGGCCATGACACATATGGGATCTTAGCTTCCCAACCAGGGATTGAACCCACGCTCTCTGCATTAGATGGTGAAGTCTTAACCGCTGGACCGCCAGGTAAGTCCCAGTGACCTGCATTTTAAAATTTCAACTCAGATAATCGCTAAGAAATGCATTATTAAAGACTTTTCTATGTGCATTTTAGTAGTGACAGCTTCCTAGTTTGTCCTTCTAAAACTGCAAACTGGGCTTAATTATCTTCATTTTATTTAAAAGAAAGGGAACTGAGATCCATAGGTGCCTTGAAAAACACTTGTAGTTTATAGAAGTGTTTCTACTTAAACTCAGCCCACTCCAGATTCTTAGGCTTAGGATACTTTCTTAAAAAAAAAAAAAAAGCTTAAAAAAATTATCAGTTCTGCAGGCATTTAGTATAAAAAGTAAAACCATTCTACAAGTACAGTTATGGAAGAGATTGTCCTTAAGTGCCTTTCCGTTTCTTTCCTCCTCACTAAGAATAGCCACTTCTGTCATTTATCTCCATGTTTATATAACAAAACTAAATGTCTGCTTATTGCTTTACAATTTTTAAACTTTATGTAATGTGTTCTTAGTATGCAAAATGAGGATTTTTTCTTTCTTTTACATCTCCTTTCCCTGCATCAATCATCAGTTCATTTTCCAGCTTTCCTTCTACCTGTGGTATATATATCATATTTTGATTTTAATTATTTTTGAGAGTGTAAATTATCATGGCCACATAAATCTACTGAGTGCTGGATCATTTAATAAGCTATGGTGGTTTTAAACTCTCCCTGTGCAGTATTTTGTCTTGTTTGTAATCTATGCACTTGTTACTAATGTCTTCCCCATAGTTCTCTCAACTACGGAAACTTTGCTGCGTTGAAATGTATAAGGCTTTGTGCTGCCTTGAGATTTCTGACCTGTTCTTATCTGTGCTGACTGATTTCTGGTTTAGTTGTACAGATGAGATCTAGAAATTTTCTGTAGTGATTTCTCTGGGAGTTTCATTGTCCATTATTTGCATCTTCTGTGCTGTGGATCTCATGCCTTCTACATTTTGTTTTGGCCCCTAATTTTTATGAAAACGACTTTCAGCAGCCTTCTATGAGAGAGTGCAAAGAAAGTAACATATTAAGAAGATACTTACCTGAATACTTGTCTTTAGTCTGTCTTCACTTGCAGTTGATGTCTGAGATATAGAATCCAAGGTTAAATATTTTATTTTCAGAATTTCAAAGGCATTTTTCACTGTCTCATGGCTGTCAGTTTTTCGTTTTGCGAACGTAATTGTCTTTCTGATTCCTGATCCTTTGAATAGTCTGTTTTTTGTTTTCCTTCCTAGAAGCATTTAGAAGTTTCTCTTTCTAAAGTTTAATTTAAGTGAAACCGGTCAAATGTTAACTAAACATTTTTGGTAGAATGTATTGTTTTGGTAAGAGAGACAAAAATTTCAAACTTGAGTAAAAACAGGATATTTCTTTTTTGGTGAAAGATGTGCTTACAAAAAATTCTGACACAATCAGGTGTTCATGAAATGTTTTTATGAATGTTAAACTTATTTCCTACAAACACACCAAGGCAAATTCAAGGGCAAGAAAAAATTTTGAATAGTGATAGAAAAACATATTTCATATCAGTAATATGAAAATAGATGAACCTCCACCTGTATTTCACTTCATATGGTATTTAAATTCAAGAAAGATCAGAACACAAACTGTAGCTAAAATTATAAAATGTGGGAGTTGGACAAACTTTTCTAGGACACAAAAGGCACTAACTCCAAAAAATCAAAAATTGAATTTAAAATATTAATATGTCTGCTTAAAACAAAATATTTGGGTTAAAAGATAACATTAAGAAAGTTTAAAGTGAAGTCGTTCAGTCGTGTCTGACTCTTTGTGACACCATGGACTGTGGCCTACCAGGCTCTTCCATCCATGGAATTTTCCAGGCAAGAATACTGGAGTGGGTTACCATTTCCTTCTCAAGGAGATCCCCCCAACCCCGGGATCAAATCTGGATCTCCCACTCTGCAGGCAGACCCGTGAGCCATCAGGTGCCTCAGATGGTAACGCATCTGCCTATAATACGGGAGACCCGGGTTCAGTCCCTGGGTCGGGAAGATCCCCTGGAGAAGGAAATGGCAACCCACTCCAGTATTCTTGTCTGGAAAGTCTCATGGAGGAAGGAGCCTGGTAGGCTATAGTCAATGGGGTCACAAATAAGGTTTAAAATAAAGTCACAAAGTGGATGAGGGCGATGTTCACAATAAACACAACTGGGGGAAAAAAACTTAAATAAATAAAGAATACAATTCAGAAGTAAAGATACAGGTACCTCAAATTTAGTCAATCCATTCAAAAGAGATACAAATGGAAAATAAGCACATGAAACTGTGCTTCACATCATTTGTCAAAAGGGGATGGATGTTAAAACCCAAGTGAGGTACTATTTCATGTTCACGAAAAAGGTTAAAAGTTTTAAACGACAATACCCAACATTAGTGGGAGGGCAAAGTAACCTGAAGTCTTTTGCATTGTTGGTGGGGATATAAGAGACAGAACACTTTTGGAAAAAAATAATTTTGAAATTTTTATAACAGTGAATACATATGTACCTCACTATCCTGCAAGTCTACTTCTAATACGTACCAAAGAGTGATGGTTGCATATGTTGGTAAAAAGTCTCTTGTACAAATAAATGTTCAGAGCAGCTTTGTTCTTCTTCTTCTTCTTCTTTTTTTTTTTAATAATCTATTTCTTTTAAAAAATATTTGTTTATATCTTTTGGTTTTGCTGGGCCTTCACTGCCGTGTGCAGGGGCTACTCTCAAGCTGTGTGCTCCGGCTCCTCATTGCAGTGGACTCTCTTGTTCTGTAGCACAGCTTTAGGTACTTGGCCTCAGTAGTTTGGATCACGGGCTCTAGGCTGCAGGCTCACAAGCTGTGGCACGGGGGCTCACTTGCTCTGCCGCATATGGTATCTTCCCAGACCAGGGATCGAACCTGTGTCTCCTGCATTGGCAGGTGGGTTCTTATTCACTGCACCGCCATGGAAGTCCACAAAGCAACTTTATTTGTAATAGCTCCGAAACAGAAAAAAACTCAAATGCCTGTTATTAGGGAGAAGAATTAAGAGAGAAAAATGAAAGATGGTAGAATCTTGCACTGAAATACTGCTGCTGCTCGTGTCCGACTCTGTGCGACCCCATAGACGGCAGCCCACCAGGCTCCCCCGTCCCTGGGATTCTCCAGGCAAGAACACTGGAGTGGGTTGCCATTTCCTTCTCCAACGCATGAAAGTGAAAAGTGAAAATGGAGTTGCTCAGTCGTGTCTGACTCTTAGCGACTCCATGGACTGCAGCCTACCAGGCTCCTCCACCCATGGGATTTTCCAGGCAAGAGTGCTGGAGTGGGGTGCCACTGCCTTCTCCACACTGAAATACTGCTCAACTGCAAAAATGGAACTGTTGATCCATACAATAAGATGGATGAATATAAATATATATATGTTGAGCAAAAGAATCAAGGCCCCAAGAGAATAGCCAATGTATTTATCCGTTCATATGAAATGATGGAAATCAAATCAGAGACTGCTGGGGAGAATCACTGGGAAAGGAGCATGAAGTACATACCTGAGTGACGGGAAACATTCTTGATGTGGTGGGAAGTAAGGATGATTTGGTTACACATGTCTGTCTAACCTTATTGAACTTTACAACTCAGATGAATGTATATCTTTGTATGTAAATAATAACTTAATTGGAATTATTAAAAAATAAGAATTTTCAGGAATGGCATGACCTTTCACTCAAGTTGCTTCAACCTAGAAGCATAAAAATCATGTATTAGCAGCAGCAGCAGCAGTAGCATTAACACAAAAATTCTGTCCACTTACAACATAGTTTTCCTTTGTATATGTGTATATATATACATAGAATGGAACTATTGATCCCTTCTCATCAGGATGCTCTTAGGGTTAAATGATACTCCATAGGTGAAAATTTTCTCTTGTGTTTCCAACGGCATTTGAATTATTTCTTTTATTTAGTTCTTTTCCCTTCGACTTCTATCCCGAATGTCAAGTTCACATTCAGGGGAATTAGTTTGGATAACCTAGAAGACATTCAGTGTGTCATTCCTTTAACTGACTGCAGTAAAGCCAGCTCTCTGTTTCCTGAGGTCCTATTCTGTGTTTGTTTTTTAATTCGCGGCAGTCAAAAATGCCTCTTAAATGAAGGAAACCCTCAGCCCATCTAATCTTCTTAAGAAGAAGGAGAGTAAAGGGCAAAAGAAAGATCATGGACTAGCACTAAATGCCAAGTAGGCTGGCTGCCTCTCTCCCAGGTCACCTTGGGGCCAGGGGGCTCCGTCTTTCACCACTGTTGATGACCCAGCGCACAGGCAGCTCGCCCCAGTTGAACTGTTCTGTCTCCTGGGATTGTCACTGAAAATGGAGAGACATTGGTGCTGAGTCACGTTAATGACATAACCTCGCTGGTTTAGAAGACCACCCAGCCCTGTGCTGGCTCTAGAGAACCCTTGCCAAGTCTGGGACTTAAAACTCACCCTCTGAGTCTTCCCAGTATCTTCCCCTTGATTTATTGAGTTCTGTGATTTGTGGTTTACAGAATCAGAAATACGGTAATCATTAAAAGTCACCTATTCATTAAAAAAAAACTTTCTTCCTTCTATGTCTTCCAGGTTCCAGATTGTGTTACTTCCCTTCCCTCCCCACCCACTTGTAATACCCAGAAAAGGAGGCAGAAAACACCTACCATATCCCCTCGTCACAGTGCAGCATCTCAACCTTGAAATCCTCCAGAGGGTCTCTTCTTCCCATTACATTATACAATGCACCCTCCCCATCTTCCTGAGGCTATTGAATTGAGAGGAAAACATGGGAGACTCTGGGGCCAAAACCCTATAAATATTTGAAGAATAGCTCTCTTTTCATCTTCTGCTTGAAGAAAAAAATTCTTTTTATGTTTTTTTCCTTCCTTCTAATTAGTTTATTTTTTTGTGGAGGGCTGGAAAGCAAAGCCATTCTGTTTATATATATATATACACTAAAATGTGTCCCTGGTGTTTGAAGACTTATTTTCAATAACATCTGTACTTTTCTATCATCTGGGTAGTGTGGTGAAAAAATACAAATAAGGAAAAGTCAAGATAATGTCTTTTGGAGTTTTAAGTAGATTTTTGGTATATATAAATTTAGATTCAGTAATGTTTGTTAGGCACTCCTGTGTGGAAGCTGTTGTATCACACTGCTGCTGCTGCTAAGTCTCTTCAGTCGTGCCCGACTATGGTGCGGCCCCATAGATGGCAGCCCACCAGGCTCCTCTGTCCATGGGATTCTCTAGGCAAGGATACTGGAGTGGGTTGCTATTTCCTTCTCCAGTATCACCCTAAAACAAGCTTAATAATAGCAATAATAATAACTGTTATCATGCAGATGAACTTGGAGGTATACTAATTATATTATTTTATTTAATCCTTACTACAATTCCAAAAGGCACATATTATTCTAATATCCATCTTTTAGGGGAAAATCTGACTTAGATACACAAGTAGAGTGATTTAAGTTCATATCATTTATGGATGAAACAGCTCTAGTCTTTTCTCCTCACTTTACTGTGATATAATTGATACATAACATCGTGTATGTTTAAGGTATACAACATGTTGATCTGGTACAGTTATATTTTGCAATCTGATTACCATGGTAGAGTTAGCTAACATATTTATCACATCACATAATTATCATTTCTTTCTTGCAGTGATAACATGTAAGATTTACTCTTTCAGCAACTTCCAACTATATAATGCAGTACTATTAACTATATTCATAATGCTATGCATTAAATCCTCAGAACTGATTCATCTTCTAACTGGAAGTCTACACCATTTGATCAGTATCTCCTCATTTTCATGTTGTTGAAAATGGCAGATTTCCTTCTTTCTGCTTACTGACTAATACTTCAATAAGTGTGTGTATATACACACATATCTCACCTTTTCTTTACCCATTTATCTACTGATGGACACTTAAGTTGTTTCCATATCTTGGCTATTGTGAATGATTCTATAATAAATATGAGGATGCAAATATTTCTTCAAAATCTTGTTTTCATTTCCTTTGGATATGTGCCACAAAATGAAATTGCTGGATAATATGATAGTTTTATTTTTAATTTTTAGGATCCTCCTATTGTTTTCCATAGTGGCTGCACCAATTAACATTCCCACTAATGATGTATGAGAGTTACCTTCTAATCACCACCAATGCTTTTGATCTCTTGACTCTTAGATGGTCCGCGTTTCTAGCAGGTATGAAGTGATATGTTATTGTGGCTTGATTTGCATTACTGGTCAAATGGACATCAGAATGTTATATTCTTTGCAGCCAAAAATGGAGAGCTCTATATAGTAAGCAAAAACAAGACCGGGAACTGACTGTGGCTCAGATCATTGAACTCCTTATTGCTAAATTGAGACTTAAATTGAAGAAAGTAGGGAAAACCACTAGACCTAAATCAAAACTGTATGACCTAAATCAAATCCCTTATGACTATACAGTGGAAGTGAGAAATAGATTTAAGGGACTAGATCTGATAGATAGAGTGCCTGATGAACTATGGATGGAGGTTCATGACATTGTATAGGAGAAAGGGATCAAGACAATTCCCATGGAAAAGCAAATGGCTGTCTGAAGAGGCCTTAGAAATAACTGTGAAAAGAAGAGAAGTTTAAAGCAAAGGAGAAAAGAAAAGATATAAGCATCTGAATGCAGAGTTCCAAAGAATAGCAAGAAGAGATGAGAAAGACTTCTTCAGTGATCAATGCAAAGAAATAGAGGAAAAAAACAAAATGGGAAAGACTAGAGATCTCTTCAAGAAAATTAGAGATACCAAGGGAACATTTTATGCAAAGATAGGCTGGATAAAGGACAGAAATGGTATGGACCTAACAGAAGCAGAAGATGTTAAGAAGAGGTGGCGAGAATACACAGAAGAACTGTACAAAAAATATTGTCATGACCCAGATAATCATGATGGTGTGATCACTCACCTAGAGCAAGACATCCTGGATTATGAAGTCCAGTGAGCTTTAGAAAGCATCACTATGCACAAAGCTAGTGGAGGTGATGGAATTCCAGTTGAACTGTTTCAAATCCTGAAAGATGATGCTGTGAAAGTGCTGCACTCAATATGCCAGCAAATTTGGAAAACTCAGCAGTGGTCACAGGACTGGAAAATGTCAGTTTTCATTCCAATCCCAAAGAAAGGCAATGCCAAAGAATGCTCAAACTACATAGAAGAGGTGGCAAGAATACACAGAAGAACTGTGCAAAAGAGATCTTCACGACCTGGATAATCACAATGGTGTGATCACTCACCTAGAGCAAGACATCCTGGAATGTGAAGTCAAGTGGGCCTTAGGAACCATCGCTACAAACAAAGCTAGTGGAGGTGATGGCATTCCAGTTGAGCTATTTCAAATCCTGAAAGATGATGCTGTGAAAGTGCTGCACTCAATACGCCAGCAAATTTGGAAAACTCAGCAGTGGCCACAGGACTGGAAAAGGACCATTTTCATTTCAATCCCAAAGAAAGGCAATGCCAAAGAATGCTCAAACTACCGCACAGTTGCACTCATCTCACATGCTAGTAAAGTAATGCTCAAAATTTTCCAAGCCAGGCTTCAGCAATACATGAACCGTGAACTTTCAGATGTTCAAGCTGGTTTTAGAAAAGGCAGAGGAACCAGAGATCAAATGGCCAACATCTGCTGGGTCATGGAAAAAGCAAGAAAGTTCCAAAGAAACATCTATTTCTACTTTACTGACTATGCCAAAGCCTTTGACTGTGTGGATCACAATAAACTGTGGAAAATTCTGAAAGAGATGGGAATACCAGACCACCTGACCTGCCTCTTGAGAAACCTGTATGCAGGTCAGGAAGCAGCAGTTAGAACTGGACATGGAACAACAGACTGGTTCCAAATAGGAAAAGGAGTACGTCAAGGCTGTATATTGTCACCCTGCTTATTTAACTTCTGTGTACAGTACGTCATGAGAAACACTGGGCTGGAAGAAACACAAGCTGGAATCAAGATTGCCAAGAGAAATATCAATAACCTCAGATATGCAGATGACACCACCCTTAGGGCAGAAAGTGAAGAGCAACTAAAAAGCCTCTTGGGATTTCTTTGGAAGGAATGATGCTAAAGCTGAAACTCCAGTACTCTGGCCACCTCATGCGAAGAGTTGACTCATTGGAAAAGACTCTGATACTGGGAGGGATTGGGGGCAGGAGGAGAAGAGGACGACAGAGGATGAGATGGCTGGATGGTATCACTGACTTGATGGACGTGAGTCTGAGTGAACTCTGGGGGTTGGTGATGGACAGGGAGACCTGGCGTGCTGTGATTCATGGAGTCACAAAGAATCGGACACGACTGAGCAACTGAACTGAACAGAAACAAGAGACAGAAGACACAGATTGCTGTTGTCAGAAATGAAGATCATCATGGCTGATCACAGGACATTGAAAGGATAATAAAGGAAAATTATGAACAACTCCAAGCCCACGAAGTTGATAACTTACATGAAATGGAGTAATGCTTTAAAAGATACTACGAAAGCTCATACAAAGATCATCCTGAATAGGCCTGAATCTGTTAAAGAAATAGAATCAGTGACTAAACCTTCCATAACACACCCTAGGCCTAGATTGCTTCACTGGTCAATTCCACCAACCATTCAATGAAGAAATGATGTCAGTTTTCTAAACTGTTCCAGAAAGTAGAAGCACAGAGAGAAAATTTAACTCATTGTCTAAAGTCAGCATTACCAAAACCAGATAAGAACATTACCAAAAAAATAAAAGCATAGGACATAAGAGGCAAAAATCCTAAATGAAATGTTGCCAAGTTGAATTCTACAATGTAAATAGAAAGTTTTATACGCAGACAAGTGAGACTTGGATGGACAAGGTTGGTTCAACATTGAAGGTCAGTCAATGTAATCCATCACATCAACAGGCTAAAAAGAAAAAGGATTGATGCAGAAAAAGCATTTGACAAAATCTAACACTCATGATTTAAAAAAAAAAAAGAAACTCAGCAAACTAGGAATAGAGAGGAATGTTTTCAACTTGAAAAAAAAACAGCCATAAAGACCCTACTGCTGCTGCTGCTGCGTTAAGTCGCTTCAGCCGTGTCCGACTCTGTGCGACCCCATAGAAGGCAGCCCACCAGGCTCCCCCGTCCCTGGGATTCTCCAGGCAAGAACACTGGAGCAGGTTGCCATTTCCTTCTCCAATGCATGAAAGTGAAAACTGAAAGTGAAGTCACTCAGTCGTGTCCAACCCTTAGCGACCCCATGGACTGCAGCCTTCCGGGCCTCTCCATCCATGGAATTTTCCAGGCGAGAGTACTGGAGTGGGGTGCCATTGCCTTCTCCGAAACCCCTACAGGTAGTATCATATGTGATGGTGAGAAACTTGAAACTTTTCTGCAGAGACAGGTACAAGGCAAGGATGCTCCCTGCCCCATCACTCCTTTTAACGTCATCTCAAAATTCCAAGGAGAATTATAGTAATGAGTAATGAGAAGGAAATCAAAGTATGCACAATGGAATGGAAACAAATGTCTTTGTTCACAGATGATATGATTGTCTAAGAAGAAAAATCCAAAAGAATAGATTAAAAAAATTTTTCTGGGCCTAATAAGCCTGTGTCCTATAATCTTGTCTAGGTGCTCGGGTTTAGTTGCCCAGCAGTGTGTGGAATTGTCCCAGATCAGGGACTGAACCTGTGTCCCCTGTGTTGGCAGGCGTATTCTTAGCCAGTGGACCACCAGGCAAGTCCCAGAGGGGGTCTTTTTAATTCTAATGTTTGTCACCTTTGATTACCATGAGTGACACTAGATGTGTATAAGAGACAGTGATATGATTGTCTAAGAAGAAAAATCCAAAAGAATAGATTAAAAAAATTTTTCTGGGCCTAATAAGCCTGTGTCCTATAATCTTGTCTAATTGCTTTAATATATCGACAAAAACTGATTACTTTCCCATATACCAATAACAAACAAGTGGAATTTGAAATTAAGAGCAGAGAACCATTTAAATTAGGATCCCTCAAATAGATTTATACCTAAATATATATTTACCCAGTAAAATGTATAAGATGTATATGAGGAGAACTAAGTTCTTATGAATGAAATTAGAGAACTAAATAAATGGCAGAGACTTTATCTTCAATAAAGGAAGTCTCAATATTATAAAGATGTTGATTCTTCCAAATTGTAGATTCAATGCAATCTGAATCAAAATCCCAGAAAGTTATTTTTGGGGTATTGGCAAACTGATTCTAAAGTTTATATGGAAAGGCAAAAGACCCAGAATAGCCCCCACATATTGAAAAGCAAAGTCAGAGTACTGACAATACCAACTTAATTTAGTATTAAGCTATGATAATCAAGACAGTATGATGATGGTTAAAGGAAGTCTAGAATTACATGTGGTGTGTGAACCATGTATTTTTTTTTTAGTTTTTTTAAAATTTATTTTTTAACTGCAGGTTAATTGCTTTACAGTATTGTGTTGGTTTCTGTCATACATCAACATGAATCAGTCACACGTATATATATTTCCCCTCCCTCTTGAACCACCCCATTCCAGCCCTCTAGGCTGTCACACAGCACCGGGTTTGAGCTCCTGAGTCATACATCACATTCCCGCTGGCCATCTATTTTATATATGGTCTTGCATGTTTCCATGCCATTCTCTCCATTTGTCCCACCCTCTCTTTCCCCCTTGTGTCCACAAGTCTGTTCTGTATGTCTGCATCTCCATTGCTGTCCTGCAAATGCTATGAACCATGTATCTTTTTAATCCTTTAGCACTGCCCTGAATGAATGGACATCAGAAACCTAGGAGGATGCCACCAATAAACATGAAATATAAATGAATTTTAAAGATCAATACATTTTGTATGTACATGTATACACATTTACTCTACCAAGACAAACACAAATATATAAACACAAATATGAAAGAAAAAGAGGTGAAATTTTCAAATTCATTCTTAGGAGTATCTATGACAAGGTGTTTTTGACATTGTTATTAAATCTTCTCACTGTAACACCTGTTGGAAACTTTCTTGAATCTAGTTGAATAAAAGAGGAGCAGGTCATAAGAGGAATCCTTCCTCCTAGTAACTACCAGCCAATTCTTGAGTCATTAACTTTTTTGACAGGTCGAATATATTTATTACAAATGTATATGGAATCATGTCTAAGAAAACTGAGATATCAGATTCCAAATAACTGATTTACATGTGAATTTTCTAAATTTCTAAGAGTTATCCAGTTTATAGGTGCAAGGGCCATTATAGCCAACCTGAACTAAAGAAGTTGCAGTCTGCAAGTCTTGTGGCATCTTATTTTGTCTGTTTTTAATCCTTTAGCATTTCCTCAAGTAAATGGACCACAGCATCCTCTGAAGTACTCTCCAATGCAAAGTGAGTCATGATGAATAAACATGTATGTAATATGCACACACATATATTCACAATACACATATAAAGAGAGGTTGAGATTTGGATGTTCACCTTTAGGAGCATCCACGGGAACACAGAGTTCCCTTGATATTGTTTCTGAAGTTCTCTCATGGTAAGATTCTATATCTAACATTCTTTGTCTTTAAAAAAATTGCTTTTTAATTTTAATTGGAGAATAATTATTTTATAATACTGTGTTGGTTTCTGCCATACATCAACATGAATCAGCCATAGGTATACATATGTCCCCTTGCTCTTAAACCTCCCTCCCACCTGTCTTTTGAATTGAAGTAGAAAAAAGATGGACAGGTCATAAAGGGGGTCTTTTACACATTTTTTATTTTTATATTTGGCTGCACTGGGTCTTTGCTGTGGAGGGTTTCTCTCTGGCTGTGAGCAGGGGCTACTCTTCTTTCAGTGCACGGGCTTCTCACTGCAGTGGCTTCTCTTGTGGAGTGCGGGCTCTAGTGTGCCTGGGTTCAGTAGTTGCGGTGCTCGGGTTTAGTTGCCCAGCAGTGTGTGGAATTGTCCCAGATCAGGGACTGAACCTGTGTCCCCTGTGTTGGCAGGCGTATTCTTAGCCAGTGGACCACCAGGCAAGTCCCAGAGGGGGTCTTTTTAATTCTAATGTTTGTCACCTTTGATTACCATGAGTGACACTCTACGAGACTGGGTTAAGGGAGAGAAATTTTTTCAAGTAAGAAGGAATTAGTTGTGGACAAGGAGCAGAGGAATCTCCAGCAAAAGAATGGAGCTAATAGAACCCAGATTGTCCATGACCCTCCAGAGCTTTTCACCAGTACCCCAAACCCACATCACCTGGAAGGGGCCCCTGATTTAGGCCTGCAGTTAATCTACGGTGTCTGAGAGCCAGGAAAGACAACCATGATAGGTGGGAGTTAGAGGGCGATGAAGGGACTTGAGAAACGGGAAATTATGTGGAGGACGAGGGATGTATACTTGCAAATTGAAGTTGAACTTGGAATAAGTGCCATCCCAAAAGATTGCTGTACATTGGGTTAGATTCAGTAGTAAAGAAATGTGCTTATTCTTGAGTCATTAACTGTTTTGATAGGTCAAAAATATTTATTACCAACTATATAGAATCTTTTCAGGGAAAATGTGATATCAGATTCCAAATAACTGATTTATATGCATATTTCCTATGAGCCAGCCAGTTTATAAGTTCAAGAGTAACAGTGGCAGATTTGAGCTAAAAAAGTAAAAGTCTGGAAGTCATATCTTACTATCTCTGTTTTTCATCCTTTAGCACTGCCCTCACTGAACTGACAGCAGCAGCATCTTCAAGATTCCAAATGGCAAAGTGAGATACAGTAAATACATATATAACATGTACACATGTATGTATATACATGCATGCTGCTGCTGCTGCTAAGTCGCTTCAGTCGTGTCCGACTCTGTGCGACCCCGTAGACGGCAGCCCACCAGGCTCCCCCGTCCCTGGGATTCTCCAGGCAAGACTGGAGTGGGTTGCCATTTCCTTCTATATACATGTATAATATATCCTAATTATAATATATCTCTTACCACAGAGAGATTAAGATTTGCGATGCTCACCCTTAGAAGCACCCATGGGGTTATAGAGTTCCCTTGATACTGTTTCTAATGTGCTCTCATGATGAGATTCTATGTGGAATGTTCTTTGTCTTTTATAAAAAAATTTGTTGACTTTGCTGGCTCTTCATTGCTGCTTGCAGGCTGCCGAGGTTCACTTGGCGGTTTTCAATTTCAAATGTCCCTGTTCAGGCGCCACTGGCCGGGGTTCTGCCCCGGTGGATCCAGGGTGATTCGAAGGTGGGGACGGAGTAGGAGTCCTAGGAAAACTTATTTAATTACAGATAGAGAGGGACTAGGAATTTAGCAGAGAAAAAGAGGCCGAATAACTTGGTTAACACAGGGTGCCAATCACCACCTAATAGTAAACAATCATGTGTCCACAGAGAGGTTTAACCTGAGATGCCCTTGTCCCACCTAGGGCAGGGAATTAGCGGCAATTATTGACACAACAAATGAAGAAACCCTTTATCAATATAATTCCCATCCAACCCACTATACTAATAATTTCTAACCTTCCACAAGAATTTGCCTTTAGTAAGTCAAAACATCTCATGCCTCTCAAGGTTGGAAGGCTGTTATGGCAGGAGGAACCTACACAGGCAGGCTAGATAACCTTCAAAGGAGTCCCGTAAGTTGAAACACTCTAGTCACGCCCAGGAATTTTTACTGCCTTGGAGCTGCACGTTTACTCCTCGGAGAGAACGGTTATGGGGGAGAGCGCCCCGTGGGTGAGAATACAGGACAGAGTCTGGTTTTGGGGTTAGATGCTCAGGAGCAGGGGAATTTCCTGAGACTTGGTCACGCCTTTGCATATGCCAACGCCCCTTTCCTCATGACCTTTGCCATGGGCGGAGTTCCTCATGCTGGCCCCCAACAGCGGGCTTTCTCTAATTGCTGCCAGCAGGAGCTGCTCCTTCTTGTGATGTGCAGGCTTCTCACTGCAGGGGCTTCTTTTATTGCGGAGCACAGACTCTAGGGCTTGCGGGCTTCAGTAGTTGTGACTCACGGGCTTAGCTGCTCCAAGACATGTGCGATCTTCCTGGACCAGGGGTAGAACCCATGTCCCCTGCGTTGGCAGGCAGACCTTATCCACTGCACCACTGGGGAAGTCCCTATTCTTTGTCTTTTGAAATGAAGTAGAAAAAGAGACACAAGACATGGAGTCTTCTTACTCCCGATATTAACATCTTAGTTACTAGCAGCCAAAGTCTTGGGAAACTATCAGATTGCCCATGTCTGAAACTCTGCTGGAGTGGGTCAGGGGAAGAGAAAAACTTGTCTGGAGCAAGGAGAATAATAGTAAATTGTAAATAGTAAGAGCTTAATAGCGTGGACAGGAAGCAGAGGTGGCCTCAACAGAAAAGAATGGAGCTAATAGACCCAGATCTGTCCCCTAGCCTCCAGATTCAGCCACCATGTGAGGCTGATAATGCAAATCGAAGCCCATGATCACTTTGGATGGAGACTCTGACCCAGACCTGTGGTTACTTGACCGTATCTTGGGGCAGGAAAAACCAGCATGTTTCCTACAGAACACAGACATGGTCAGGAAGTTAGGTTGGTCAAGAAAGATAGGTACCTACAAAATGAATTTGAAATAAATTCCAACCCCAAAGGCTATTATACATTCGATCAGGTTCAGTAGTAGAGAACTAAACTTAAATCTTAGGTCGTTACCTTTTTAAGAGGTTTAAGATATTCATTGTTGAGTTGCTGAGTCCACCTCTTTTGCAACCCCATGGACTTAATCTGCCAGACTCCTCTATCCATGGAATTTCCCAGGCAAGAATGCTGGAGTGGGTTGCTAGTTCCTTCCCTAGGGGATCTTCCTGACTCAGGGATTGAACCCTTGTCTCCTTCATTGCAGACATATTCTTTATGGCTGACCCATCACGGAAGCTCTATTAAATATATGTGGCTTTTCATAAAGCCTCATTTCTGGGGAAAATGACATACCAGGTCTCAATAGATTTACACACCGGTTTTTAAAGGGTTATCTAATTTGTAAATTAAAGCATAATTTAAACTAACTTGAACCAAAATGTTTAATCTGGAAAATTATTTGGCATCTGACTATGTGCCTTTTTAATCCTTCAGCACTACCTTACTGAATTGACAGCAGGAAAACCTACCACCGATGGATCTACCACTGAAATGTGAGATAGAAACAAAGATAGATTTAAACAAAAGTGTTTAAAAAAACACATAAATGCAGAGAGAGAGCACCCAGGAGAGAGAGAAACAGAGGAAAGGGGAGAGAGGGTGCTATTTGAGAGGTTCATTTTTAGGAGTATTCATGATATAACAGCATCTTTGACGTTATTTCTAAATTTTTTTGCTTTGGCTTGTATAAGTATCTTTCTTATCTTTAAAAAAAAATCTTGTTGGATAAAAGAGAAACAGGTCATAACAGATGCTTCTTAATCATCTGTTTCTCTCTCATTGTTTTGTCGCTAAGTTGTGTCTCTTTTGCGACCCCATGGACTGTAGCCTGCCAGGCTCCTCTGTCCATGGGATTTTCCGGGCAAGAATACTGCAGTGGGTAGCCTTTTCCTTCCTCAAGGATTGGAGATTGAAGCTAGGGATTGAAGCCGTATCTCCTGCACTGGGGAGCGGATTCTTTACCACTGACCCACCAGGGAAGCCCTTTTTCTTTCTTAGGAGCAGTCAAAACCCCTAGGAAGCTATCCAAATGCCTGTGTGTGAAGTTCTACTAAAGTGGGCCAAGAAAGCAGAGAAACTTATTTTGAAGCAAGGAGAAGGTTGTACTCCCGAAGGGGCTCAGTTGTCAAGAAATGTCCATAAACTTGATCCATTCTCCCCACAGGACCACAATTTTCATTATAATCATATAAAGCCTGGTTTACAGGTTTCAAATGACTGATTAGAATGTTATTTGGGGGACAACTAGGTTTTAAATTGTAGAGTATGTGTGTGTGTGTGTGCGCTCAGTTGTGTATGACTCTCTGCAACCCCATGGACTGTAGCCCGTCAGGCTACACTACTGTCCCTGGGGTTCTCCAGATGAGAATACTAGAGTGGGTTGCCATTGCCCTCTCCAGGGGATCTTTCTGACCCAGGGATTGAACCCATGTCTTCTGCATTGGCAGGCAGATTCTTTACCACTGGGCCACCTGGGAAGCCCAAATTGTAGAGTAATCTGTAGGTAATCTGCAGACCCCTGGTTGGGAAGATCCCCTGGAGAAAAAAATGGCAACTCACTCCAGTATTCTTATCTGGAGAATGCCATGGACGGAGGAGCCTGGTGGTCTGTGGTCCATGGGATTGGTGCAAAGAGTCAGGCAAAACTGAATGACTAAGTCTACTATTCTTTCTGTAGTTAATTTGCATTTAAAAATAAGTCTAGAGAGACATGTAAAGTCTTACTGTGTGCATTTATGATCCTTTAGCTGTGACCAGAGCAAGGTGAAAAAAGCATCTCATCCTGAGTCCTTCAGTGAAAGGTGAGATATATATAGATAAGAGTAAGGGGTGGGTATTGAGATTTGTGAAATTTATTCTGAGAAGTGGCTACTGGCAGTACAGAGTTAACAGGACACTTTAGCTAAGATTTTTTTTTGTTTTTCCAGCCTCAACATGCTACTTTCTTTTGTGGATCTATTTGGGGGAAAATAAACAGGTCATAAAAGGAGTGTGCTACTGCTAGTCTGTTTTGTTACCCTTAGTTAAGAGCAGCCACAGCCCTGAGGAAACTATCAGATTGCCCATGCAGGGGCCAGGAGAGGACAGGAGAAGGTCTTGGTGCACAGAGAGCAGAGGGGAGCCCTTAGCAGGAAAAATATGCATCTCATAGGTCCTGAATATTTCACTTTCCTTCCAGAGCTCTGCCTCTGTGTGAGGCTGGTAACCCAAACCCACCATTACATTGGAGGGAGACCCTGCCTTGTCTTGACCGTATCTCAAGGGCAGGAAAGACATCTATGATTCATGAGGGGTTAACTGGACGGTGTAGGGACTTGAGAAGGCAGAAAATTATAGAACTAGTGAGATGAATACCTACAAACCAAAGGTGAATTTTGAAGCAAATTTCATCACAAAATGGTGTTACACTTGGGGATTGGGTTCAGGAGTAAAATTCATACATTTGATATATTAAGTTTTTCCACATGACTAGCATTTTTCATTACTGATATATAATGTTCATTTCTACATAAAAATGAAATACCAGGTTTTAAATAACTGATTAAAATGCTCTTTTTCAGATAACTAGACTATCAATTGCAGAGTGATTATAGCTAACTTGTATTTAAAAATCTATAAAACATCTGGAGTCTTACTTTGTACATTTTAATCCTTTAGCTCTGTCTTGTGTAATATGAGAAACATCGATGAAAGGTGAGATACAAATGGGGGAAAGGGGAAGGAGGACAGTGGAATTCATGAAATCCAGTTAGTCAGAGTCCCCATCTCAGGCAGTCTCCTGATTCCAGGAGAAAACAAGATATCCATATGTGAAAAGTAGGTGGTACAGGGACCCAGGTTCCAAATGGCTAAGTAACATATATATATATATTAGAGCTTAATTAGTTTTTAACTTCTAGAGCAAGTGTATCCAATTTCAGCCAAAAAAGTTAAATCATTTGATGCTAGGTTCATTTTTAACCTTTTATATTGACCTGAATAAATTATATATAGATGAGAGTAAGGGGTGGATATTGAATTTGTGAAATTTATTCTGAGAAGTGGCTACTGGCAATACAGAGTTAACAGGACACTTTAGCTAAGATTTTTGTTTTTCCAGCCTCAACATGCTACTCTCTCTTGTGGATCTATTTGGGGGAAAATAAGCAGGTCATAAAAGGAGTGAATAATTGACATCAAAGTTCTTTGACTACTCTGATATAGCTTCTCTTTCAAGGACAGTGCCATCCAAGACTGTTCAGATCATCTACCTGGGTCAGTGCTATCTAGAGAGTATTACTCTCTCAGTCTATACAGAAAAAGTGAGAAAGGCAGATATGTAAACAGACTTATAGTGACAGAGGGAGAAATACAGATTTGCAAAATTCAGTCTTGGAAGGATTCTTAGGAATACAGAATTTTCTAGACAATAATTTTACATTTCTTTCTGTAACACTGGGTCTTCCAATGAGCTAAGTCATGTTGACTACCCTATAGATTTAAGGAATTCTTTTTGTTCAAGTAAATTTTTCACATCTCTCTTCCATGCAGCAAGTCTCTAATGATATATTTTTGCATTTGTTGGTGGTTGAAGTATAATAGAACAGCTGTCCAAGATTAGTGATGCTGATGAAGACGTTGACTTTCTCAATCCACAATAGTAAGTCCATTTGAAGTTTGGAGGGAGGGAGCTGTTGATGGGTTTCTTACCTTTTGGAAGATGGGGCTCATGCTGAGGTGAAAAGGAAAACTGGAAAGATAGCAAAATGTTTGGGAAGGGAGGGTATAGGGTATTTGAATTTGCATATAAGTGCCATGCTTGAAAAAATATTTCTACATGTTCATAAGTGGAATATTCTTCTAGGTTTAAAATGTGAACATATTCTCAGTAGATATGAATTGTCCTACAAAATTTCCTAATCAAGGATTGCAGAATGCTACTTACTCTTCAGTTGTGTTCCTTTCTCATTTTTGTTGAAGTCGCTCAGTCATGTCTGATTCGTGACCCCATGGACTGTAGCCTACAAGGCTCCTCTGTCCATGGAATTTTCCAGGCAAGAGTACAGGAGTGGGTTGCCATTTGGGTATGTTCTAATTCCTAGTTTTACTGATTTTGTCTAAGAGTAAATAGGACTGACAGCAAAAGCAAATGTGTTTTGCTGATTAAGGACCTCTTAATGTCCACTGGGATTTTATTAATTTTGGCTTGTTTCTGAATAATCTCATGAGAGTACTTCTTGTTGCACTCATCTGAAGGCATTTTTTCATCTGTACTCGACTGCAAGGACACATTTCTAAAATCTCATGTGTCTGACTCTATCTTTCCCCCAAGCTACTATGTATAAAATAAGCAATAAGGATATATTGTATAGCACAAGGAAATATAGCCATTATTTTGCAGTGACTTTAAACAGAATACAATCTATAAAATTATTAATCACTGTGCTATACACCTGAAAGTAATATAATGTTATAAATAAATTATACTTCAATAAAAAATCCTATATGTCTGGACTTCAGAATTATTCATTGAGATTTTTCTTCTCTCTTGGCCAGTTATTTAACCACTCACCAACTCGAATTTGTGGTGGAAAGTGAGTAGCACTAAGGAAGAAATTAACTGGTTACTGGTACAACCTGTTGGTGTCTAGACAAAGATAAAATGAGAAATAAAGGGGTGACTCAGGAATACAAATCGTTCTTCAACATACCCATCAATTTCCTTTTTCTGTGTCTTTTCATCATGGGCCATCAATGAAGAGTTCACTCTGCTCCTTAATTAAATGATGTGTCTGCATATTAACTATACTTTCTGCAATGAGACTGCCTAGGACTGGGGCAAAAATTGAGAAGATTGAGCAAGACAGGCATTTCCTTCTTTTTACTAACAGAAAGTGGTAGTTTGGTTTTTAAATGACAAACATTTCCTTATAGATTTGTGTGGCATTTACAGTAGTCCCTGTGTGAGAGACACTGGTGTTTCAGGCTAGGGGGATGATACTAGATTTTGGAGTAAGACTTGGGATTGGTACTTGGCGTGGTATCTAAGTGGGCTTCCCTGGTGGCTCAGTTGGTAAAGAATCCATGTGTAATGCAGGAGACCTAGGTTCAATATCTGGGTTGGAAAGATCTCCTGGAGAAGGAACAGGCAACCCACTCCAGTATTCTTGCCTGGAGAATCCCATGGGCAGAGGAACTTGGTGGGCTACAGTCCATGAGGTTGCAAAGAGTCAGACATGACTGAGCAACTAACACACACACACACTTTGGCATTTCATATACACTGGACACTTGGTGAAATATTAAGCCACTTTAGATCATTTATCTGTAAACTAATAATGTTATCTACAATATCTACTGGGTGTCATACAATAAAACTAAATAAAAGTAGAATAAAATGCAAATGCTTTTAAAACTCTGAAGCACCATAAATAAATTTTATACTAAAAACTAAAAATAAAGCAACAAAGGTCAATTTTTAGGAAAATCAGAAAATACAGACAAGCAATAAATCCTCCCATAA
>SJYC01065599.1:0-29748 GCA_006408675.1 Madoqua kirkii | reverse complement strand
GGGAACAAGGGATTAATAATGGTCACAAGGTCAGGAGACAATCCATATCTCAAGAAAGGAGATCGAGACTAAGCATTTGTGTCATAAGGAGAATGTTTATTAAAGGAGATTCAAGCTTGTCTGACACAGTGACCTCAGTTCCTGGGAGCAGCGTGCTGTTCCACTTAAAAAGAAACAAAGGACTTGTGAGAAACAGCATGTAGGAATCCTCCTGTTAAGGATTCCCTGAAAGTACACCATGATCAAGTGGGATTTATTCCAAGGGTGCAAGGATGGTTCAACAGCCGCATTTCAATCAATGTGGTATACAACATTAACCAAAATGAAGGATGAAAATCATGGCTATCTCAATAGATTCAGAAAGAGCATTTGACTAAATTCAACATCCATTTATGATTTTAAAAAAACCCTCTCAATAAAGTGAGCACAAAGAGAATGCGCTTCAACATAACAAAGACCATATATGAAAAGCCCACAGCTAACATCACACTCAATGGTGAAAAACTGAAAAACTTTTCTGCTAAGTTCAGGATCAAGACAAGAATTCCCACTCTCATCACTTTTACTAAACATAGTATTAGAAGTCTTAGACAGAGGAATGAGGCAAGAAAAGATATAAAATCAGAAAGGAAGAAGTAAAATTGCTTTGTTTGTAGATGCGATGATCCATATAGAAAATCCAAAGACATGACCAAAAAGCTACTAGAACTAATAAATTCAGAAAGTTGTAGGATACAAAATCAATATACCAAAATCTTTAGTATGTCTATATACTAATAGTGAAATATCAGAAAGAGAAACTATAAAACAATCCCATTTGCAAATTACAAAGAATAATAAAAATACACAGACATAAATTTCACCAAGGAGATAAAAAACCTGGACACTGATAACTAGATATTGATGAAAGAAATTGTGAGTGACATAGAGAGGTATTCTGTGCTCATGGATTAGAAAAAATTAACATTGTTAAAATGTCCATACTACTCAAAGCTATCTAAAGATTTAGTGCAATACCAAAACCCAATGGTATTTTCCACAGAGCTTAAAGATGATCCTGAAATCTGTATGGAACCACAAGGATTCTGAATAACCAAAGAAAACTTGAGAAAGAAGTTAAAGCTAGATGAATCATACTATCTGATTTCAAACTCTATCACACATATAGAATCAAAATATAATCAAAATCAGAATGATTGTCATAAAAACAGACACATCAGTGGAACAGAATAGAGGGCCCAGAAAAAACCTAAGCATATACTGTCAATTAATTTATGACAAGTCAAGAACGTACAATGATAAAGGGCAGTCTCTTCAGTAAATGGTGCTGAGAAAAGCAGTTGATCTTTAGTTACTAAGTCATCTTGGACTCTTTTGCAACCCCATGGACTGTAGCCCACAAGGCTCCTCTGTCCATGGGATTTTCCAGACAAGAGTACTGGAGTGGGTTGCCATTTCCTTCTCCAAGGGATCTTCCTAGCCTAGGGAACGAACCTGTATTTCCTGCAGTAGTAGGTGGATTCTTTACCACTGAGCCACCTGGGAGGTCAAGAAAAAAGGACAACTCCATAAAAAAGGAGGAAACTGGATCACTATGTTACATCATAAAAAAACATAGTCTAACTGGATTAAAATAACAAAAAGAAACTATAAAATTCTTAGAAGAAAACACAGGAAGCAAACTCTGACTTGGGTCTTGACAAGTTTTTAGAGTTGACACTAAAAGCAAAGGCAACTAAAGCAAAAATAATCAGGTGAGAACTATGTCAAATTCAAGTTTCTCAACAGCAAAGAAAACCATCAACAAAATGAAATGGCCCAAGTAATGGGAGAAAGTATTTGCAAATCATATATTAATAAGGTGTAAATATCCAAAATATATAAGTTCAGTTCAGTCGCTCAGTCGTGTCTGACTCTTTGTGACCCCATGAATTGCAGTATGCCAGGCCTCCCTGTCCATCACCAGCTCCCGGAGTTCACCCAGATTCACGTCCATTGAGTCAGTGATGCCATCCAGCCATCTCATCCTCAGTCGTCCCCTTCTCCTGCCCCCAATCTCTCCAGCCATCAGAGTCATTTCCAATGAGTCAACTCTTCACATGAGGTGGCCAAAGTACTGGAGTTTCAGCTTTAGCATCAGTCCTTTAGGATAGACTGGTTGGATTTCCTTGCAGTCCAAGGGACTCTCAAGAGTCTTCTCCAACACCACAGTTCAGAAGCATCAATTCTCCAATGCTCAGCTTTCTTCACAGTCCAACTATCACATCCATACATGATTACTGGAAAAAACATAGCCTTGACTAGACGGACTTTTGTTGGCCAAGTAATGTCTCTGCTTTTGAATATGCTATCTAAGTTAGTCATAACTTTTCTTCCAAGGAGTAAGCGTCTTTTAATTTCATAGCTGCAATCACCATCTGCAGTGATTTTGGAGCCCCCCCAAAATAAAGTCTGACACTGTTTCCACTGTTTCCCCATCTATTTCCCATGAAGTGATGGAACCAGATGCCATGATCTTCGTTTTCTGATTCTGAGTTGGCTTAGTTTTTTAAGCCAACTTTTTCACTCTCCTTTTTCACTTTCATCAAGAGGCTTTTTAGTTCCTCTTCATTTTCTGCCATAAGGGTGGTGTCATCTGCATATCTGAGGTTACTGATATTTCTCCCGGCAATCTTGATTTCAGCTTGTGTTTCTTCCAGCCCAGCATTTCTCATGATGTACTCTGCATAGAAGTTAAATAAGCAAGGGGACAATATACAACCTTGACATACTTCTTTTCCTTTTTGAACCAGTCTGTTGTACCATGTCCAGTTCTAATTGTTGCTTCCTGACCTGCAGATAGATTTCACAAAGGGCAGGTCAGGTGGTCTGGTATTTCCATCTCTTGAAGAATTTTCCACAGTTTCTTGTGATCCACAAAGTCAAAGGCTTTGGCATAGTCAATAGAGCAGAAATAGATGTTTTTCTGGAACCCTGTTGCTTTTGCAATGATCCAGCAGATATTGGCAATTTGATCTCTGGTTGCTCTGCCTTTTCTTAAACCAGCTTGAACATCTGGAAGTTCACGGGTCACGTAGATATAATAGCAAAAAAACAAAACTCAGTTTGATTTAAAAATAGGCAGAGGATCTGTATAGACATTTTGCCAGTAAGATACAGATATATGACCAGTAAGTACATGACAAGATGCCCAACCTCAGTAATCACAGGGAAAAGCAAATCAGACTTACAATGAGATATCACCTCACACGTGTCAGGATGTTATTATATATATATATAAAAAGAGGATGAGAAGTCCAAGGATGGAGGGGAAAAGAGAACTCTTGTGCACTGTTGGTAGGAATGTAAATTGGTTCTGCTACACTGAACTGAACCATGGAAAACAGTATGGAGGTTCCTCAAAAAAATTAAAACTAGAACTATAAACAAAAATGTGATCTAGCAATTACAGTTTTGCATATTTACCCAAAAGAAATGAAAACATTAATTTGAAACAGTATCTGCCGCCCTATATTCACTGCTGTATTATAATAGCCAAGACAAAGAAACAATCTGAATGTTGATCAGTGGATGAATGGATAAAGAACTTGTGAGATACACACACACACCACACACACACACACACACACACACACACACACACACACACACACAGAGGACTATTATTCAGCCATAAAAAAGAGATACCTAGAGTAACAGGCAAATTTGGCCTCAGAATATGGAATAAAGCAGGGCAAAGGCTAATAGAGTTTTACCAAGAGAACGCACTGGTCATAGCAAACTCTCATCCAACAACACAACAGAAGACTCTATACTGGACATCACCAGCTGGTCAACACCAAAATCAGATTGATTATATTCTTTGCAGCCAAAGGTGAAGAAGCTGTATACAGTCAGCAAAAACAACACCAGGAGCTGACTGTGACTCAGCTCATGAACTCCTTATTGCCAAATTCAGACTTAAATTGAAGAAAGTAGGGAAAATCACTAGACCATTCAAGAATGACCTAACTCAAATCCCTTACGATTATACAGAGAAAGTGACAAATAGATTCAAGGGATTAGAAATGATAGAGTGCCTGAAGATCTATGGACGGAGGTTGGCGACACTGTACAGGAGAGAGGGAGCAACACCATACCCAAGAAAAAGAAATGCAAAAAGGCAAAATGGCTGTCTGGGGAGGCCTTACAAATAGTTGAGAAGAGAAGGTAAAAGCAAAGGAGAAAAGTAAAGATATAACCAATGAATGCAGAGTTCCAAAGAATAGCAAGAAGAGATAAGAAAGCCTTCCTCAGTGATCAGTGCAAAGAAATAGAGGAAAACAATAGAATAGAAAAGTCTAGAGATCTCTTTAAGAAAATTAGAGATACCAAGGGAACATTTCATGCAAAGATGGGCACAATAAAGGACAGAAATGGTATGGACCTAACAGAAACAGAAGATATTAAGAGGTAGCAAGAATACACAGAAGAACTATACAAAAAAGATCTTCATGACCAAGATAACCACAATGTTGTGATCACTCATCTAGAGCCAGACATCCTGGAATATGAAGTCAAGTGGCCCACTAAGAACAAAGCTAGTAGAGGTGATGGCATTTCAGTTGAGCTATTCCAAATCCTAAAAGATGGTGCTGTTAAAGTGCTGCACTCAATATGCCAGCAAATTTGGAAAACTCAGCAGTGGCCATAGGACTAGAAAAGGTCACTTTTCATTCCAGTCTCAAAGAAGGGCAATTGCAAAGAACATTCAAAATACCACACAATTGCACTCCTCTCACACGCTAGCAAAGTAATGCTCAAAATTCTCTAAATCAGGATTCAACAGTACGTGAACCATGAACTTTCAGATGTTCACACAAGATTTAGGCAGAGGAACCAGAGATCAAATTGCCAACATCTGTTGGGCATAGAGAAAGCAAGAGAATTCCAGAGAAACATCTATTCCTGCTTTATTGATTATACCAAAGACTTTGATTGTGTAGATCATGACAAACTGTGAAAAATTCTTAAAGAGAAGGGAATACTAGACCACCTTACCTGCCTCCTGAGAAATCTGTATGCAGGTCAGGAAGCAATAGTTAGAACTGGACATGGAACAACGGAGTGGTTCCAAATTGGGAAAGGAATACATCAAGGCTGTATATTGCCACCCTGCTTATTTAACTTATATTCAAAGTACATCACACAAAATACCAAGCTGGAAGAAGCACAAGCTGGAATCCAGAGTGCTGGGAGAAATATCAATAACCTCAGATACCCAGATGACATCACCCTTACGGCAGAAAGAAAAGAAGAACTGAAGAGCCTCTTGATAAAAGTAAAAGAGGACAGTGAAAAAGCTGGCTTAAAATTCAACATTCGAAAAATGAAGATTATGGCACCTGGTCTAAGTACTTCATGGCAAATATATGGGGAAACAATGGAAACAGAGAAAGACTTTCTTTTCTTGGGCTCCAAAACCACTGCAGATGGTGACTGAGGCCATGAAATTCAAAGACACTTGCTCCTTGGAAGAAAAACTATGACCAGCCTTGACAGTATATTTTTAACAACATCAGCAGAGACATCACTTTGCCAACAAAGGTCCGCCTAGTCAAAGCTATGGTTTTTCCAGTAGTCGTGCATGACTGGGAGAGTTGGACTATAAAGAAAGCTGAGCATCAAAGAATTGATGCTTTTGAACTGTGGTGTTGCAGAAGACTCTTGAGTGTCTCTTGGACTGCACGGAGATCAAACCAGTCCATCCTAAAGGAAATCAGTCCTGACTATTCATTGGAAGAACTGATGCTGAAACCAAAATTCCAATACTTTGGCCACCTGATAACTCATTTGAAAAGACCCTGATACTGGAAGAGATTGAAGGCAGGAGGAGAAGGGGAAGACAGAGGATGAGACGGTTGGATGGCATCATCGACTCAATGGTCATGAGTTTGAGCAAGCTCCGGGAATTGGTGATGGACAGGGAAGCCTGGTGTACTGCAGTCCATGGGGTCACAAAGAGTCGGACACAACTGAGTGACTGAACTGAACTGAAAGGGAGCAGATATTAAAAGTTCTCATCACAAGAGGAAAAATTTGTAACTTTGTGTGGTGACAGATGTTAACTTATCGTGGAATCATTTCACAACATATGCATATATATAATCATCATGGTGTATGCCTGAAACTAATATGTCAATTATCTCTCAAAAACCACTTCAATGAAAAGCCTAATGTAGTACCCTAGAGAGTCATGTTAACAACTCTTTTTCCCATTAAAATATTTCCTCTAAAATCAAATTTAATTGTACTATTCACTCTTAAGTTGCAGAAAAAAAAAAAGCTTGACTTGGCCCTGACTGTATGAATGTTAGAAAAGACTAAGGAATCAAGTAATCTTAGAATTGGAATGAATCTGAGAATTTTTCTCACACGTCTTCCTTTTCAAAGACAGGAGAGAAAAAAAAAAAAAAGTCCTGAATAAAATTAGATTAAGGTTGGTTATACTTCCATGAGGATGATTCATTTTCCCTTAAGTAGATATGGGAAGGCCCAGAAACAAGGGACTGAGGTATTCTGTTTTTGTTATTTGTTCAACAATATAGAGGTTTTTATCAAAATACCTGGATAAGAATTATTAAAATCTTCAAAGTATAGATCTTAATATCTGTACCGTACGAATAATTTTCATAAAGGAAATAAAGGGAGAGAAAGTGATATCCTTCATGGAGCAGGGTTTGTTAAACCTGAGATAGTGCCCATTGCTATTAAATGCTCATTTGTCAAGTATCACTGTGTCATTGACATAGAAGTAGCACATTGTAATATAAGAGACGGAGGAAGGTGTGGAGAAAGAAAGAAATGTACCATAGTTCTCCCTGTATGACAAATATGAGGCTTATCTAGGAATTCCTTGTTGTTGAAGAATATCAGGAGGCCTTCTACAACAAGACAAAGATGTCAACCTTTTCTTCAAGGAGCTTACTATACACACATACTGGAAATACACAATAGATGATTATACATGATGGTTGAGATAGGTGAAGGAGAAGAGGTGAGGTCAAGGAGGTGCCTTAGGATGGAAGGAGAGCAAAGAGAAGAGTTCATCAAGACCACATTTCCTGAACCAACATTTCTAGGTTACTCAAGACCTGAGCTTTGCTATTTTCTTTGAATCAGAGCTCCTATCTAGAAAAAGACTTCCCAGCAGGAATAGGGGAAAGGGTATGCGGCCGTAACACTTCTTTAACGCCTGACTCCAGTATCCTGGGTTATATTAGTGGATCTGGACTTGCTCCCTTTCCATCTCTGGTTTTCACTGTGATGCCACTGATTGGTGTCTGGTTCCACCTGGAGACATGAAGCAAGCTTTGCACAGATGCATAAAAATTCATTTCCAAGACAGTCATGAATAAACTTCCATGGATGGGCTACCATACAATAGCCAGTTTCAGAGAATGAAAGTTTATTGCTTTTTAAGTCTCATCCCAAAATGTATTTTTCAAGGAAGAAAGAATACTAGTTATAAGCATTTATTGAAGAGAACACTCATAAACACACAAAATTATAGCTATGAGCAGAGTTCTCTATTGCTAATTACCAATCATCACAGTTTGAATCTTTTTTTCATCCTCAGTCTGAAATATGTTCTGTCACCAGCTCTCTTAATGAGATTGGGGCTAAATTCAAGAGTACAACATTAAATTTTGATACCACTGTATCTTTTTAATGAACACCCACTGACTCACCTATCCATACACACTCAGTTCAATGCTTCGCTGCACATTCTCCTGTGAACCCTTGCATCCTTCAGAAGCACTAATTAGCTAGTAACTATGGGACCCAGCAAATACTTGTTAAGTGTGGTAGAATGGAGAAAATGAGGCCAGAGAATCCCCAGACCTGATTTCCATGCTGGTTCTGCCACAAATCAGCAGTTAACTTACTCACCCTTTATGAGTTTCAGTTTTACCCATCTTAAATGTGGATGATGATAAACCACGAGAGAGTTATTGGGATGGCTAAATCCAATTAGATGCAGTTAATAAACTATGTAACTCTTGTGTCATTTTGTATCTACTAAACTGCCTTTAGTACAAAAATATTACACTTTGACCACTAAAATGATGGCAAGGTACCACTTCTAGGGGTGACATTTTTAATAACCAGCTGAAAAAGATGGAATAATAGTGAGTGCCCGTAGCTGGCTATCTTTCAAACTTAGGAACAAAAGTCCATTCTCACTCCAAGTGTGGATCCAACATCATCTCAAGATGTGAAGTAACAGAGAGGAAACCTATAATCATATTTTCTTAAAAATTAAGAAAAACTTCCAGCTAAGCAATTTCAAAGTTTTTGAAATCATATTTCAAAGTGTTAATTCCGTGCTTGGTCTTTATTTTTTTCTTTCTTTTATTCTCTTTTGCCTTAATTGTCAAGAAGCTTAGAACTCAATTTTATGTCTAGTTTTCAAAATTGTGCTTTTTGCTAGTACTTTTCTCCTGCTCACCTTCCTCTCCCCTTTCATTAATGTCTTTTCAATAGAATGCTACTGAATTTGTGGTTTTTGTTTTAAGATGAGGGAGTCAGGTTATAAACAATGAAGGAACATTTTTTAAAGGACAAAAACTGACAAAATTGTGAGTCTCCACCTAGTAGTTTCAGACTAAACAGCCGGCATAAGAAAACTCACTGTAGACTCTAGATGACACAGGATTATTTTGTCGAGTGTTTACTGCTGAATTGCTCGCTACCTATTGTGAGCTCCCTCTTGACTTCTTTGCAAACAGCAGGATTCCTCTCATCTCTCTAGTTTCAGATTTCACCAAAAATTCAGGAGCTGAGTCAGGACTACAAGTGGCCCCATCTGTCCACCAAGAAGGATGAGCTGTTTTGGAAATACAGTGATGCCATGAGGACTCAGAATTCCCAAGGCCTCTGAAGGAAATGATAAAGACTACAAGTTCTCCTACTAGATTTTACATTTTTCAAAGCCATAGGGTAAGCAAGACCATTTATTTTGAGAAGCCTCATTAACAGAAACTTCTTATGCAATTCTTTGTCTACCTTAGGGGGGCTTTCTAGTGACTTATACAAACTGGGTGTTCAATAAAGTTGCTGAATAAATAAGAGATGGTTGTTCACAAGACTTACAGAATGAACTTATGGTTGTGGGGAAGAAGGATTTGACAGTTAGGGAAGTTTGGGATCAACATGTACACACTGCTGTATTTAAAATGGATAACCAGCAAGGGCCTACTGTATATCACTGAGAACTCTGCTCAGTGTTACATGGCAGTCTGGATGGGAGGGAAGTCTGGGGGAGAATAGATACCTGTACACGTATAGCTGAGTACATTTGCTGTCCACCTGAAACTATCACAACATTGTTATTCCAATATCAAATTAAAAGTTTTAAAAAATAGAGTAAAATAATGTACAGGAAAAAAAAAAAAACATACCAATCAAAGAAACAAAAAACTGCTCAACACCAACAGAAGCAAATAAGATTCACTGTTAAGGAGTCGTTTTGATGATTCTACGACTATCAGGAAAGACAGGTGAGCTTTAAGATAAGGAAATTCTACCCATAATCCTGCCAAAACCATGTCAAGCTAGAGAACAAGGGTGTAGAGCTGCTTTCTATAAAGGACTTGGGTAACTAATTACCATATTCACATCTTGATGAAACCCCTACTGGATGCGTAAAGTAAATGAGACGAATAAGGCAGAGGAGTTCAATGCAAAAGCACTCATGTGATAACAATCACTGTAATATAGAGAAGTGAGCTATGATCCAGCTCAGCAGGCCAGATGGGGCTTCACAGAGAAGGGCGTCCTCTTACGGACTTCCAGAATCAAGGATAAACCCCTTATACGAGGCTCAGTCAGGCAGAGGGAAGAGCAAACACTAAGCTCTGGTGACACGAATGTGCCTGGGCTATACCAGCCGGGGGCTTACGAGGCTGAGGAAAGGTGGCGAGACAGTACACAAGGCTAGCAACCCAGGGCATGAAGGCCCTGTGTGCACCGCCAAATCGTTTGAAGTTTGCTTCGAGAAGGTAGAAATCCAAAGTAGTTCAAATAGAAGAGATCTATAATCAGATTATTAGAAACTAAGTCTGCTGGCTGTAAAATGGGCCCCAATTAACAATTATCAAGTGTCCTCATCATGCTCATCTTGGCATCAAGCCAGATACCAAGGGCTCAGCAAGTACTGTCCTTACCGCAGACCAGTCAAATAGACACTACTGCTTCCCCTTTCTATAGGTAAGGACACAGGGCTTAGTGAGATTAAGTGATTTGCCCAAGGTGTCACAGCTAGTGACAGCTCTGAGTATCTCTGATGAAGATCTGATTCCAATGCTTATGCTCTTAGAACTAGAAGAGAGGGAGATCAGAGGCAGGAAGGGCAGAAAGCAGGCCAGTGTCCTAGTCTATCCCAGAGATGTGGAGGATCTGAACCAGGGCAAAGAAAGTAGGACTTGTACCGCTAGCACTTTGCTATAGCCAGTAGCTGCTGTTGTAGCAAATTGATCCTGAATGCAAAGAGGGCATTTCAGAGCATAGAGTTGTATTCCTTAAAAAAAAAATTTTTTTTAAAGAATGCTCCAACTATAACCATTCTTTTGGAAATAAAAATCTACAATCAAACATTTTTCATGGCAAAAAACAGAAACACGAAGCCTCAGGGCCAAAAATGACTTCAGAGCTTGATATTACTTACTAGAAAATGTCTTTGCATATCTCAGAACTAGTGGGCATGAACCTACAATGAGGTTGCACTTCACACCCACTAGGATGGCCATAATAATAAAATAAAACAACATCAAAAAGGAAAAGTAAGTGTTGGCAAGGATGTAAGGAAATTAGAGCCCTCCTACATGGCCAGTGGGAATGTGAAATGGTGCAGCTGTTGTGGAAAACATTTTGGCAGTTCTTACAAAGTTAAACATAGGATTATCATATGACCTAGCAATTCCAATTCTAGGTTTATACCCCAAAGAACTAAAAGCAGAGACTGAAATAGATACATGTAGGCCAATGTTCATTGCACCATTATTCACAATAGCCGAAAGGTAGAAACAATTCAATTATCTAGAATAGGCAAATTCACAGATACTCCAAGACTAGAGGTTACCAGGGGACTGAGGGAGGGGTCAGGGAGCTTTTGCTTATTGGTTAGAGTCTCTATTTTGGGTGATGGAAAAGTTTTAGAAATAGTAGAGATGATTACAAATATTTTGAAAGTACTAAATGCCACTGGATTGTACTTAAAATGTATGTTGGCCACCAGGGAAGCTGTAAATATATATGTATGTATATATGTATGTGTGTATGTGTGTGTGTATACATATATATATGTGTGTGTATATATATATATAAACACAATAAAAAAATTTCCTCAAAGAAAACAAAAAGCTAATGTGCAGTTGCCTCAACCATTGCCAGAGAAAATAAATGCAACCTTTCTTCATAGAACTGTGTCGAACTTGGTCCCCATGCTGGATAAGAATTACAATATATTGAAACAAGCCTGGAACCTTCAAAATATGCTATTCAAAAGAATTAGTGGCTTCCTACAACCTACAGGCTACAGTGGAAACTATTTCACAGGAGATGCAAGGCCTTTCCTGGTCTGGTTCCTACTTAGCCGTCTAAGTCCAGGCTCATCTGCCACACCCCTTCTGCTAATGTTGCGCTTCAGGGATAGTGGCATGCCCCATGAAACACAGCGCTCCCTCACACCATCGTTTGCCCATGCTGTTCTATGTCCTCAGGAAGGGCTCATTATGCACCCATCCCTTTATGATCCAGCAAACTCCTTATCTATCATCCAATTTCAGTTTCATGAAGCCTTGCCTGGACTTCTGAGCCTCCTTACCCATTGCCTTTATTTATTGATCCCTCTATAATAGCAATTGTAATATAGCAATTGATTATTTGTATGTCTGTAGTCTACCAGACTTGGTACTTCTACCAATACATTGCACCTCAATGCCCTTCCTCACTGGATACTAAATTTCAGCATGAATATAAGGTAAGAAGTAAACATCCCAAAGTTAGAAAAGCTGCAAAGAATCACCCATATCTAGGGCTTTCCTGGTGGCTCAGAGGTTAAAGCCTCTGCCTGCAATGTAGGAGACCTGGGTTCAGTCCCTGGGTTGGGAAGATCCCCTGGAGAAGGGAATGGCAACCTACTCCAGTATCTTGCCTGGAGAATCCCATGGACAGAGGAGCCTGGTGGGCTACAGTCCATGGGGTCACAAAGAGTCGGATATGACTTAGCAACTTCACTTTCACTTTCATGGGACTACTAAAAAATCCACACAGTTTGAAAATTAGAAGTCCCCTAAGAAGGAAGGCAAATGGGAAGCAGTTTATTGAAAGTGTGTTCCTAGTGAAGTATAATTGCTGCTGCTAAGTCACTTCAGTCGTGTCCAACTCCATAGATGGCAGCCCACCAGACTCCCCGTCCCTGGGATTCTCCAGGCAAGAACACTGGAGTAGGTTGCCATTTCCTTCTCCAATGCATGAAAGTGAGAAGTGAAAGTGAAGTCGCTCATAACTGGTCAACTATAAAGATGCACTGAGTTGCACTGCAAAGAAATCAACTCTGAAGGTGAAAAATAAAAATGTTAGTAATCATCCAATACTATCAAACTGGTAATTTTATTATTTTTGCCACTAAATATGTCTGTTCCTCAGTAGAAGACCTTCCACATTTTATATGATTAAATAAACCTCCTTTAAAATCCAACCTTTTTTGCTGTTGTTCTGCTTCTAAATACATATAATAGGGCTGTTACTCCAAAGCACTATCTAGCAGATGCAGTGGATATAAACAGGTGGTTTTCCAGTCATCAGAAAGATACATTTCTAGATAAGAATTAACAAACTGATGTTTTAATTGATAAACTCCCATGAATCTGGTCAGCATGACTAGGGTCTAATCAGCCCTACACGACCATAATTTAAAAGGAAAATGTAGTTCTTTAGGACTGAGAACTCCAACGTTAGGTAGAATGATGTCATCTGGGGTTTACAGAACTTCTTTATGACTGAAATGGCGGGTGGGGGGGTTATATTAAGAAAGATCTTTCCCTGATTACCTCCTTTCTTCCTCTCTTTCAAGAGGTTACCTGGTTATTATACTCCCTAGATTTCCCCCCTTTCCTCAGTTAGCTAATTCCAGCTCTGCTCAATTTTTATTACCTACAACCCACATTTTCACTACTATTTCATTAGGAAAACTTATTCCATATCCTTCACATCTAATTTTTTAAAGTAAACTTTTAACTACTTTTCAGTTGCAGTCTGTTTAGTACCCCTGGCCTGACTGGATAGGAATCACCACTAAATTTCCACCTCCCCTGTGACACTCAGGTCATGCTAATAAGATCCTATTTTTATCAGAATGTTGGATTCGCTAAAGAATAGAATTAGAATGGAATAGCAAAATCTTTCTTCTCCGGAGTTTTTTTTATTATCAGTAAGCTGGAGCCAGTGCCCCCTCAGGGCATCCTGGCCCCCAACCACCACGTGGAAATAAATGACCTGTGTGTATGAGTTTTCTCTCCTGGAGCCCTCATTTGACACCATGTCAGGCATCATGTTGGTCTTTGGGGGAATTCCAAAAGAAACAAGCTGGATTCTGTGTGATTGAGTCCCAAAGGGCCTAGCTGAGAAGTTTACCTAAAGGATATGCCACATTTCATCAGACCCTCATAGAGGCTTCCAACAGCTGAATTCAGAAGGATGTGGCTTAGCTTAGTCACGAGTGTCCAAGCCCAGAGAAGGTTCATAGATGCCCTTTAGCACGTCCAGTTCATAAGTCCTCACTCGGATAGACCCATGTGGCAGCTGATGCTGCAGGAAGAAAAGATGGTGAGCAGCAGAAGAAGGTGGAAGCCCTAGGTTTCAACTCTGGCTTCCTGACTTCATCCCACATGTGAAGCTGGGATTGTCAGTCACTCCTCTGAGCCTCTGAATTTCCAGTTTTAATGCATGTGCACACATCCTTTATATTTGAGAAGTTGGTCCCCCCAAACTGTTCTACTAAGAACTGATCGTTACAAACCTAAGAGCTAGAAACTGGAACTTGACTAATTCCTAAGACTGATTCATGTACCTGGCCCTCCCAGATCTGCTGACCATGTGCCTGTTCTGACTAGTGGCTGGGTTGGATTTTCCTCACATCCCTTTCATTTTAACTTGTCCATTTTAACTCCTGGGTATCTCTGGAGAATTAAAGCAACAGCAACTCAGCAGGATCCCAAGCAGACGGAAGGCTGAGGGTAAGCCCACAGATAATGGAAAACATACTCAACTTAAATAAAAAGATTTTAAATTGCCATTCTTGCAAGAATAGGTTCTATTTATTCTGGGGTTAAATAAAAAGAAAACACTGTCAGGGGTGATGTGAAACATGATGGTAATTCAAAGCCGTGGGTGCCTCCAAGTCCTTTTGCACTGTGGCTGCTTTGTGCTTATCACACCAAGGAAAACATTTTTCACAGTCTTGTGATTTTGAAATGAGCTGTCCCTCTCTATTGGTCTCTTGTTTTTAATTTACTGAATTGTAAGCATAAACTTCTAGGCACATGCAATTCCCTGACTTGGATGGGCTCAGCCTGATTACTGAAGGATTTGGAGAAAAGTAGGTGAAAGTTGGCACCAATTTACAACATTCCTCTGTCCCCCAGCCCTGCCCTAGCCCTACCTCTTCTGCAATTAAGGTGCTTGGTTTACTGAAGCTCCCTTCATACAGGACAGTTTTATTAAGATATAATTCACAGCTTTCACTAGCACCTAATGTTCAAACATTTTCATCACCTCAAAAAGAAATGCTGTACCCACTGGTAGTCACTCATTTAACCTTCTCCCCAGCCCCGACAATCACTTGTCTCTGTCTCTATGGATCTTCCTATCCTGGCCATTTAATGTAAGTGGCAGGCATCATACACTATTTGTCCTTTTGTGACTGCTCCTGATGCTCCTTTGCAGTCTCCTCTATGCACACTTCTCTCTCTCTCCTTCCCTTACATGGCGCAAGCCTTCCGGTTCTCTCATAGCAAGAAAGGCAACGAATTTCACCAAACAGTGGCTAAACATAGGCCTGGATTAAGCTCTGTGGAGAGCCATACAGAGGACCCTAGGCTTGAGACACCCAGGGCACCTACTGAGCACCATCTCCCTGACACTCTGATTCCTCTATCTTTTGGTTTGCTCAGCTGCAGGTAAGGAGTCCTCGTTCAGCTGCTAAGTCAAATCTGACTCCTTGTGACCCCCATGGACTGTAGCACATCAGGCTCCTCTGTTCTCTACTATTTCCTGGAGTTTGCTCAAATTCTTGTCCATTGAGTCGATGATGCTGTCTAACCAAGTCATTCTCTGTCACTCCCTTCTCCTTAAGGAGAAAACTCATCAATTTTCTTTTTGCGCCCTTGATGGATGAGCAACACATCCATTTCCCCTATTCTATCCTCTTTTCCTTCCATGCAACTCAATTTTGTGAAAACAAGTCTGGATTCTCCAAAGCAAAAAGTGTGATTAGGGTAACACGTTAAGGATGCTTGCGGGAAGTCACCTATTGTCTGATAAATTCATAATTATAGGCTGCATCTCCGCTCTCTTAGAGGCACCATAACAGTCTCTTAGTTTTAATTCTGCTGGTGGAGAGGAAGACTTTACATCATTTAGGAGGCCAGCTGTGTTGTACTTCAGCTGCAAAATATGAAAGTTCTCAAGTGTGCTTGGCATATATTCTGAGCTGAAGCATACGCTGCTTATGCAGGCAGAATGTCCTTGCGCTACAGATGCCTGGAAAGGCGACACGGGGACTTTAGACATATGTGGCCCATCGACACTGGCTCCCTCACTGATGAGCACACGCTGTATCACTTTTTCCTTCTGTTTCATGTCTTATAAATGGGCACCAATTCAACTGAGAGCCCCCACCACAGAATTTTAGAGCTACAAGCAGGATTCTTAGCAGTGATCAAACCTAATGCCCAAGTTGAGGTGAGGTGAGGTCGCTCAGTCGTGTCTGACTCTTTGCGACCCCGTGGACTGTAACCTACTAGGATTCTCCATCCATGGGATTCTCCAGGCAAGAATACTGGAGTGGATTGCCATTTCCTTCTCCAGGGGATCTTCCCAACCCAGGTATCGAACCTCGGTCTCCCGCATTGGAGGCAGATGCTTTAACCTCTGAGCCACCATGGAAGCCCAAGTTACCGAGGTAAAAGAAAATGAAGCACAAAAAATGTACTTTATGTTGTCATATTACCAGGCAAAGGTACTATCACCATTAAGTGTCAAAGCACATTTTACAAGACACTATTTCCTTATGTCTTTTCAAACTAAAGTCCAAAGAAAAGCATATCGATTTTTAAAAAGGAAACAAAAAGGCGAAGAGAGCAGGAACTCAATGTTTGTGATTAGAGTCCAACATCAGACTGATTGCTTCCTGGCATAGGCCACCTCCAATAGCCTGTTCCAACCTCCTGACTTGGAAAGGACTCCCCACCCCTTCTAGAGAGGCCAACAGCAGGCATAAACAGGACGGATACCTCTAAGATGCTTGTTGCAAGCTGAAGAATTTCAGGTCTATGATGCCGCTGAACTGAACGCTTCAGCAGCCTCAATTTCTCACGGTGGCTTTTTCAGATTTGACTCCTCTCCTTTACTTAGTCCTTGATTCCCAGGCCCTCCCACGTCTCCTCAGAAACTTTTGCCCACTGACTATCCCTTTGCTCTTATAATCCTACTTGTTCTGTTTCTACTTGGTCCTATCCCCGACTCACTGTCACCAACAGCTTAAACTTCCCTCATGCTGAAACACAGAGCAGGATGGCTGTGTACCACCCCCATGCCCTCCCACCAAAGTCTGATCAACGTTCTATGTTTCCTGTACTTTCAAGCTTCTGGAAATAGAGTCATCTGTCCTCACGGCTGCCTGTTCTTTACTTCCATTCATTCCATTAAAACTCAGAACTATATTTTGGCTTCTGCCCTCAAGCCAGCAGACTGCCTTGACTCCCTAAAGCAACTCAGCATTACAGATCCAGTTCTCTACACCATCTACATATCTTACGAATCCGTCACCTTGTCTCATTCTTGTTCCCAGTATCTGAAGTCAAGGGCCCCATGTCTCTGGATAATGAGTTTAAGCTTGGTCTTGGCAGGGCTTCTACCTTTGCCTTTCCTAGTTATTCAATTACACTGCCTCCAGAGCTAGTTGTCTTAAAATACAAACCTGAAGTCATCTCCTATGCAAAAACTTTCAGTTACACATCCCTTACAGGGTAGCTTATTCTATAGGACGTTTTCGATAGGCTAAGGTCCAGTTTCCCCAGCTATCAGCCCTGCATCACTTTCCTTTGCTGCTAAGTCACTCCAGTAGTGTCTGACTCTTCAAGACCCCATGGACTGTAGCCCACCAGGCTCTTCCACCCATAGGATTCTCCAGGCAAGAGTACTGGAGTGGGGTGCCATTGCCTTCTCTGCATCACTTTCCTTTACATGATTACTTTTCTGGCCAAACTGAACTCTTGCTACAACCCACTTTGTCCAGCCCTTTCATATCCTGCTGTCTTCATTTATGCTTTTCTTTCTGGCTAGAGTATGTTCTATTTTCTCCACCTATTTCTAGTTTTCCTTTAAAGTCTAGTTCAAGTGCCAGCTCCTCTCTGAAGCTCCCCACTCCCTAGCTGGCAGTGATCACTCCCTTGTTTGCTGTCCTCTGGGCTCCTATGGCACTGGACACTTAACATACTGCACTGTAATGACTGCTTTTAAAAGAACATTTGAGTTCTTTTAAGTTTTCTGGAAATCACACTTGTTATAGAATCTCTTTCTAATGTTCATGTTTTCAGAAGTTTGCTAAAATAGGATGAATTCTTGCCCAAGACATAAATCTTTTGAGAATCCTCTAAATCAGCAAAAAAAGTGTTTTGACAATACAAGTGTGTTTTTACCATGTTTCCTTGAAAATACTAGTTACTTTCCTTTATTAAAAAGCAGAACCAGGCCCCTTCTAGAAGCACAAATGCCAGAATTCAAGAGGCTGCAAGAACACCTCATTTTTCTTCTCCAAAAGTAGAGTCATTTTATATATGAAGAAACCTTGGTATTAAAAAATCACGACTATCAATATGGTATACTTGCTTTCAGGCTCAGAGATGGGCACTCCATTCCCATCCTCAAAAAGAAAACAACAGAAAAGATAAGAAACCATCCTATGGAACCTTATTTTTTTGAACAGAATATTTTTTCTCTATCAAGACTCAACCCCAGCCGCCTTCCTCCAGGAAGACTGGCTTTCCTCCTCCTTCCCCTGACACAAATGCATACAAACTTGGTTTTCTCCATTTAACAAGCCAATCTGTTTGCAAACAGGAAGCTGCTGAAGTGGGAGGGTGTGAAACAGACAAACCGGAGGACAGTTCTGAAAATGCACCAGCAGAGCAGGAGCTCAATTTAGCCACTCTGCTCAGCTTCGGAGCTACAACCAAACCCTGTCCATCCCCAGTGGGGCAGGAAAAGGCCCGAGTCCCGTCTTCCTGAGCCTTGGGGACAAAGGCTAGCCCCTGAGGGGAAGCCATGGGGCTTTCCTCTTCTTTCCCCAGAGGGCAGGAGACCTCTGCCAACACACATGGTCTGTCGGTAGAGACGGCTGCAAAGTGATCCCTTATGGTGACAGTCGACTTACTTGATGGAAACCCACACACTACCAGCTGCTGATTCTCCTAAGGCTTAACAAGTGTTGGAGTTTCCACTGTCAGCTTGCCTCCTCGGGGTGGAGTGGCATCCAAACCCAGATCCAGCTTGGGAACATACCTCTGGCACACGGAAGAGGTCAGCGGCAAGTCAGGGACCAGTGCAAGCTGCCCTTCCCAGCTGGGGCCAGAGGGGTCACCAGATGCATTCTTTTGCCAGAAACTATAGCCTCTGTGAGCCCAAAACTGTATCCAAGAGGGGAATGTCTAGTTCATTTCAGTGCCTGTATTTATATCTATTTTCCCAAGTAAATATCCTCAATAACTTAGAAACTCTTCACTAAGGAGCCTAGTGAGTGGCATCAGCAGGTGTAACTGACCCACAAGAAACATACATTTGATATTACATTCATGGTAACAGGAGATCCCTTGGCGGACAACTGTGACAAATTCTTTCTTGGAGGTTAATTTGGCCCGAAAATGTCTTAATGGAGCTGATGACTACTGAAAACCTCCACAAGACAGAAAAGACAGACCAAGAGGTCTGATAGTTTTCTCTCTATGTCTTGGGGCTTGCTGCTGAGGTGATGGCCACCAGCAAGGTCCATGAGAAGCCATCAGTGATAGAGACCTCTGAAACCTCTCAGAAAGTGTGAAACTTCTGTAGCCCTCATGATCGTTTGTACATGAGCAGTCAGGGAAATTAACTCAAGCTAAATTTGATGCTGCGGTAACTTCTGTGATTCAGATTTGGGCAGCTTCATTCAATCTGTAAACTTTAGAAAAAAATAGTTTTTTAAAAACAGAACGTGACCAAGAAACAGGTGATGCTGCCTAATCACCCCACAAGTATCCTCCCTACCCATGCTTATACCTTATTCCTTCTCATGTCGATATGTGGCCACACGAACTCCTATGATGTGCATTTGAATAGAATGTGCCAGATTTATTCGCTTTGATGACAAATGTTTTCCCCGTACTTCTTAAGGCAAGAAGCACCTTTACCTGTGTCAAAGATGTCAAGGCGATGGCTGAGCATTGTGTAGAGACAACGATCTTTGTTTACACTGAGTCTAGCTATCTCAACTTTTCCCAGGAGTTCAGCAAGACAATTTCAGCAGTGGGGAAGCAACTTTTAAACAGCCAGAGCAAGAGAAATCCAGGCAGAGGGTCCTAAGCAGGGTACCAGCAGTGAGCTCCTAAGCCAGGGATGGATGTGGCAAGCATACCCAGCTGGGCTCTCCACCCACTGCTGTGCTGTCTGAAGGCCCCCCACCCATCCCATCACTCTGGAGATGAAACAATTTACAGTGGAAAGCAACATCTCCAAGAGATGTTTACAACTCAATTCCAAGTCTCTCTGACAATTAGATGAAAATAAGGCAATGAAGCACACACAGACTGCTCGGTGCCGCTGAGCAGCCGACTTTCTTCGCCTGACAAGCTTTTCTTCTTGAATCCATTATGGATGGCTGGTCCTGTGTTTGAATAATGAGGATGAACTTGAGTGACAAAAAGTTTGTCTAAACTTGTAGCAAATCATTCCCAACATCTTGACATGTGGTGAATAATTAATTTCTACTGTAGCAGCTACCTGCCTGTTGAGTTCTTCTCAGATGATTCCAATTTAGGGAGCCTTGGGCTTGTCGAGTGCTCTGAAGAAGTAAAGAGTCATGTTCGGCTATTTAAAAATACATAAGGAGCAACAGCGCCCCTGAGTCTGATGGGCTAACAGCTTGGGCCCAAATATCTGCTTTATTGGTGCTGTGACGTCTTCCCCAAGCAGCTGCATTTTATGGGCCAGTTACATAGTTCCTCTCACTCTCATTTAGCACTATACGCAGAGCCCCAGATCCTGTTTACGCAGTGAAGATGCACAATTTTCCCAAGTTCAAAACCGAACAACAAAAGAAAGGAAACAGAATCTATTAGAACTTGACTTCTACATTCTCTGGGATTTATCCCTGCTTTGGACTGCTTCAAGCTATAAACATGATTTGAGTCCTAGGACCACCAGACCCTGGTACTTTTTGGAGTCTCTGGGGTTGAAATGCTCCTCCATTCCAGGTCCAAAGGAAAAGGCAATGGGAACAAGCACTGCCTGGTTCCCTTGTAACCTTTTAGACTATAACATGAATAAAATAAATTGATTCCCTCTAAGAGGTGGGTTTTAACTTAGCTGTTTTGCAAGCATAGCTAGAACTCCAGGAGTGAGAAACTCCTAAGATACTGTCTCTTGTATGCCCACTTCTAGCCAAGATGAGACAAAAGGACCAGACTTACCCTCCCACTTGAAATGCCAACAAAAAAAAAAGAAGCAATCTAGGACAAGATAATCCACATGAAACAACAGTTTTTAAGACAGTGGCCATGAGGCAAAGCAGGGTGTTAAGCCCTTCAGCTGGCCCTGCTTTCTGCCTCTGGGGGTTCCAAGCTATGGCCTGGGGAGGGGCCCCCCCAGAGGGAGCCTGAGTGAAAGAGATGAAGTTGAGAATCTGGAGAGACTGCGATAGCTAGTGTGCACAGGACAGAGGACCAGAGAGGCGAGAGCTGCACACAGAGAGGAGGGCCCCAGACTGTGTCCCGCATTTCTAAAGAGAATGGAGTCACCTAGGATTTTGGCCAAACCAACTGGATATTGAAATTCTCCTGCCTGTACTTGCAGACAGAAAGGCCACGGGTTAGCAGTTTAAAAGTGGACCCCCTGCTGCATTATGGAAAAGAAGTACTTAAGGGTTTTTTAAACACACATCTAGATACATATGCACAAGAGTATATTTCTGTCAAATTTGTGAAGAATATTTGCCATGTATCAATCACTTTAAGTTAATGGCTATGAATCTTAAAAATTCATTTTTCCATTCAACGAGGGTAGCAGTTGAGATTCAGACTAAAAATACTGATGTTCTGCCCCGCAGGGCTGCCAGATAAAAATACTAGATGGCATATAGCATTTAGGACATATAGGAAAGTTACCGGAGAAGCAATGGCACCCCACTCCAGCACTCCTGCCTGGAAAATCCCATGGAAATCCACTGAGTCGGAAACGACTGAGCAACTTCACTTTCACTTTTCATTTTCATGCATTGGAGAAGGAAATGGCAACCCACTCCAGTGTTCTTGGCTGGAGAATCCCAGGAATGGCGGAGCCCAATGGGCTGCCATCTGTGGGGTCGCACAGAATTGGACACGACTGAAGCGACTTAGCAGCAGCAGCAGCAGCAGTAGCAGCAGGAAAGTTACTTGTTTATCTGAAATTAAGGTTTAATAGGGTGCTCTTTTTCTTCTCTAAATCTGGGAACCTTACTCCCAAGCAATGGTGTACAGGAGAACCCTTCTAGATTTGACTCTCGAGTGAGGGGAGAAAAGGAAAGGAAAGAATATACGTGCTGCAGGAAGCACTCAGATCGTAACTATACAATTCACGGTTCATCTGGAAGCCAGAAGCCATATTAGGAGTAAATGCCTTTCTTTATACATTCTGGTTTTCTGCAGACACCATTTTCTCTTTATTCACTCTCTCCCACTGCCAAGGAGCAAGGGTTCCACTTGGTTGGTATGAAGTTACATAAACACCATCCTACTCCATCCAATGACACAAAATGAGTTACCCAGCTCTCAGGTCTTCACTGGGTTACAGGGGCATGTCACTCCTCCAGGACCTTCCCGTCTCTCTCACAGCACAAGTCAATGTCCTCACAGTGGCCTCTGAAGCCCCCAGCCCTCTGGATCCACTACCTCACCTGCTGCACCTCTTGTTATGTCGAGCAAGGCCTGCTTCAGGCACAGATATCTGCTATCCCTTCTTCCTGGAACTCTCTCCACAGGGCCCCCTGAGGCTCGCTCTCACTCAGGCATCGGGCCTCTGTCCAGTGAGGCTCCTCCCCTCCACCAGACACAGCCTACTCCCACTGCTCCGTTTTACTTCTCTGCTGACACACATATTTATTTGCTTTTTAATTTATTGTTGTTCTCTCTGTTCCAGAACGAACACTCCATGAGAGCAGGAGCTTTGCTTTTGTTCCTTGATATATCCTTAAAACCCAGACTCAAACCTGGCAGGTATCAGGAATTCAATAAGCATCCATGGAAGGAATCCATAGTCTGGCCTGACACCTTTCTCCTTTCTTCAGCAGGAGGGTCCTCATCGGCTGGCTAAACTTCAGCCACATCCAAACTGATTCTTCAGAACACAGGGCCAGAAGCTGCAGCCCACAGGAGACTACGGGCCTGCCTGCATAGCATGAACTTGAGCATTTGCAGGGCAGGGCTGTCTGACCCCCATTTAGAGACCCTCTGTCCACTGTTTGATTCCTTGACTCTTAAAAGCTTATCCTTAAAATGAAAAGCTCCAGTGTAAGTGTTCTTGAGAGGCAATTAAATCTCATTTGGTCAACTCTTTTACTGTCAGAGATTGATGGGAATAGATCACAGATAGATGTTTTATGGAGGTGGGGTGAAGCCGTAGGTGAGGGGAAAACAGTTGGAGGATTCCTGGGAGGCGCACTAAAATACTCAGAGGCCCAGCCATCTGGGCAAAGGGCGTTAGTTATCTGTCATCAGTTATCTACTGCTTGAGACTCCCTCCTCCCTCTAATCAGAGAAGATCTTAAGGGAAGAAAGCATTTCTTTGGCATCCATTCACATTGCTGGGCTTCCCATGTGGCGCAGTGATAAGAATCAGCCTGCCAATACAGGAGACACAAGAGATGTGGGTTCAGTCCCTAGGTCAAGAAGAGCCCCTGGAGAAGGAAATGGAGACCCATTCCAGTATTCCTGCCTGGAAAATTCCATGGACAGAGAAGCCTGGCAGGCTGCAGTCCCTGGGTCACAAAGCACACTGCTGTGTCCATGTATGCCCCTCAGAGCACACGGAGTGTGAATGAACCACCACGATTCCCTTCCCATCCTAACTCCTGACTACGACTGAATACCCTCCTAGCCATTGGGATGAGCAGGCAACTCAGGCTGATGACCAGAGCAACACATCCTTCAAGGTACACTGCTTAGTTCAAGGGTAGGCACATGACCTAAGCGTGGCCATTGAAAGTCCTTTTTAGAATTAAGAGAGATGGCAGAGAAGAAAGGAATGTACTCTCTTCCCCAGGATCTACACTGGTGAAGATGCTAAGAACCTGAAGCCACTCTGGGCCTCTGTGTCCCCATAGAACTTGCCTGAAAATAAAGCACAGCCCAAGAGACACAGAGCAGAATCCTGATGACATCACCCAAATCCTCAGTTCAGCTGGGTCTGAAGCCAACACCATCACTATCCAATTACATTAGCAAATAACTTTCCCATTTTTGCAAGCTCATTTGAGTTGGATTTTTGTACTTGAAATATCTTTAATACACATCATTACTACCTATAGGCATTACCTGCTTGTATCAGAGAAGGGTCTGTCCAGAGTTGATGGCTGTTTTCTACTGGAGAAACTATTTACTGAATACATAATATGTATGGGCTAAAAGACTATATCAGCACACCAGAGAGAGATTTCATGGTTCTCCAGATTTGTTCAGCCACATTTCTTTTCACTATGGAAGGCAAGATAAACCTCCCATGGTCCCAGAATCTTGTCTCTTGGCCTAGAATCTTGGCCAAATAACTCAGTGCAAAGTCCCTGGGAATATCCCGAGAGAGTGGACAGAAGACAGTTTAAAGAGCACATCTTACCCAGTTAAACTCTAAATCACATACTTAACCTAGAGTGTCAAGAGTGTGGTTTACAGCCTGTCTCTGGCACCAGGACTATGTCTGTAGAAAATGAGCGAGCCACGGCTGCTCGCTCAGATCACTAAGCCACAGCTCACACCAAAAATATACCCATGAAGACTGAAGCTTTCTTTTTATGTTTGATAGAAAATATCATCACTCTTGACTCAGAGAACTCTATGTATTTACAGTATTTCCATAAACATTATCTCACTGGGGCTTTCACAGCAACCTAGAAAGTACTATGGTTCTACTTTCCAAATGTGACAACCAAGGTTTTCCATGTGTCCAAGGTCACCGAATTAGTGCCACAACTAGGACTTACATTTGGACCATCTGACTCATGTTATTTTAATTCTGCTTCCAAGTTTCCCCAAGAGATGGCCTCTAGGACACTTGATATCTGATAATGGGTGTGGAGGGCGGGGGAGGACTTTAAGCAAAGATTATATGTATAGGTCAAAAGTACATATTCTGTCTAGAAAGAAGGAAACGGCAACTCATTCCAGTATTCTTGCCTGGGAATTCCCATGGACAGAGGAGCCTGGCGGGCAACGTAGGATCACAAGAGTCAGATATGACTTGGCAACTAAACAACTGTCTAGAAAGAAAACAAACAAAAACTAGTCTATAGCTTGCAAAAATCTGGTGTCAGTCCTATTTGCACTTTTATTATGAATGTATTATGAACCCAACTATTTTCCATTTGCATTAAGACTTTGTTATTCCAGTAATGCTTTTTGGTTTTTAAGTACTTTGCTTGGTTTATATGCTTTTCACAGTTAAGTTTTCAAGCTTAGTATTTTCCAAATTTGACAGTTAAAAGTAACAACATTAATAACTAGATATTCTTCATTTACAAGTGGTCCCTATTTTGTATTATGTTTATTGTGCTAAGTCATTGTGCTAATTATCCATTTCAATGACAGTCACTGTGTGTGGACGAACCTGCAGGGTAATGAGGATAGTCTAGCCCAACAAATTTGAGCTTTGGTATCATATAAACTTTGATTCAGATCACAGCCACCCCCATCTACGTGACCTTGGCCAAATTAGTTAGCAGCTCTGAAGCTCATTTTTTAAATTGGTTAAGAAGGGATGATTATTTACCATTTAGGATTATTTTGAGGATTAAATGAGCAAACAGACACATAGTCAGTTCAGTTCAGTCCCTCAATCATGTCCGACTCTTTGTGACACCATGAATTGCAACATGCCAGGCCTCCCTGTCCATCACCAGGAGTTCACCCAAACTCACATCCATCGAGTCAGTGATGCCATCCAGCCATGTCATCCTCTGTCGTCCCCTTCTCCTCCTGCCCTCAATCTCTCCCAGCATCAGAGTCTTTTCCAATGAGTCAACTCTTTGCATGAGGTGGCCAAAGTATTGGAGTTTCAGCTTAAACATCAGTCCTTCCAATGAACACTCAGGACTGATCTCCTTTAGAATGGACTAGTTGGATCTCCTCACAGTCCAAGGGACTTTCAAGGGTCTTCTTCAACACCACAGTTCAAAAGCATCAATTCTTTGATGTTCAGCTTTCTTCACAGTCCAACTCTCACATCCATACATGACCACTGGAAAAACCATAGCCTTGACTAGACGGACCTTTGTTGGCAAAGTAATGTCTTTGCTTTTGAATGTGCTATCTAGTTTGGTCATAACTTTTCTTCCAAGGAGTAAGCGTCTTTTAATTTCATGGCTGCGATCACCATCTGCAGTGATTTTGGAGCCCCCCAAGATAAAGTCTGACACTGTTTCCACTGTTTCCCCATCTATTTCCCATGAAGTGATGGGACCAGATGCCTTGAAACAGACACATAAAAGTTCAATAAAAGAGTTTCTTCCCTTTAAAGATCACCAATATGTCTGTCATTTATAGTCACCAGTATAAGCTAAAAAACAACAGCACAAGCAATATTTTGATTTTATATACTGTCATCATTTCTTCTAATAAAAGGTAACATCCCAGATGCAAGCTAACTGTTTTTTTTACTACCACATCACCCTTGAAAGGGAGAGGCAAAACACTTTTGACAGAACGGAACATGTGGCCTGCTATTTCAAGTGAGAAATATCCAAGCAAAACAACTGTTTATCTCTAGGTTGACAAGATATTCCATATGCTTTTTGGCAATGCCATTTATTTTTTCACAACTCATCTAAAATTATGGCTGGCTAAGAATCTCTCTTCTGGCTTTAATTTGGAAACCATCCAGGATTTATTTAAAGAACTCAGCCAAATCTAACTAAGAGTGATGATGTTTTGAAGAAACTGGAGAAAACAATGGACTTGATTATGAACAGATTCCTCTTAACTGTTTAAATTCAGCATTGGATATCAAGCATACACAGAAATACTTGAATATAATTATTGGCCATGAAGCTGATGGGAGACAAAATCATGGTTATTTGCTTCAATGAAAAAAGAAAAATGATTCATTTTATGTTTTCTAAAATTATATTTATATCAATGCATCATACATGTTTACTAAAAGTTTTCTTACAGAATTATTATTCTATAGTGAAATTTACAATTTGACCTGAAAGAATATTCAGAGACTTCATCAAACCTATCAATATTGAAAGACATCTTCATTTCTTTGTGTATGTCAGTGGTGAATGACTGAACTGAACTATATATGCCTGATACATTTTAAATATATGTACATGTATCAGGCATATATAGTTCAGTTCAGTCACTCACCATTGACATATAAAGTATTTCAATTCATCTCTGATTACTAAAAACATCTAATAGACACTAACAGAAAAAAAAAAAAAGAATCTCAGCATTTCTCAGCATAGTCTTCAGTATTAGATTTATGGCTATAAGCATATACCTTACTTAGAGTTTATATTTGCTTATCTTCACAAACCGAAGTATCTTATAAAGATATTGGCTCAGAATTTTAAAAAAACAAAAAGCATTCTCACAGGTTTAATTTGCTGCTATACACGGTTAAAAAGCAAATACCAATATAGTTAGCTGGCTAACAGGATCTTTCATCAGTGACTGGATTTCAAACTCTATAAAGAGTCCTGGTTCAGAAGTGAGGTCCTTACAATTCTTGATGTCCCAATCAGCTGTCCCAGCCATTCATTCATGTCTGTGCTGTCCCATAAAAAAGACACAAAGTACCAGAGTGAAGTGCCAATAATTGCTCACTTAAATAACCCCGTCTCTATCCACGTGATGATGGATGTAGTCACACACAATAGGGTCATGGCTGAGCCCAAGGGGCTGGCACTGCCCACCGCTGTCCATCGTGGGAAACTCACTGGGCACTAACATCTCTGCAGCTGACACCAAGGTCAGCCTCATCAGTCTCGGCCCTCCTGGGCATAGGATTTCATAACAACAAACAGCACCAAGTCTAAAATCACAAACTTGATATCCCACAGCAGCAAATCTTCTGAGTCCTTGAGTAGTAGCCCTTGGGCACCTCATGCTTTGGACAAGTCCTAAGAGACATGCTCTGAGTCTGTGCAGGATTTATGCCTAATGGATCATCTCCAGAGCTGGCGGCCTAAGTCTAACAAAGCTGTTTAATATGTTAAGTTCAGTCTAGCATTAACAAAAACAACACTAGCCTAACTGTCTGTATTTCCATATATCAGGTTCTCAAGTAGAGGTCTGGGTTAAGGCAATGAATAAAAGATATTTATCCAAGGTAGATACGGAATTGGCACAAGTATGACAGTTAACACCCAGCACCTGGTGAATACCTTTTCACATATCAGGTGCAACAGGTGTATGCAAGCCTCCTCTGCACCTTCAGTATTTGGGGAGTGAAAATCAAATCAGAAAATCTAAATTCCACTGGTATTTACTGATCACACCGCTTCAGCAGTGCTATTCATTGCCTGTCTTCATCTATAAAATGCACACAGCAATGGAAAACTCACTGACCACTAAAATGGAAAATTAAGTCACCCACAGTCCTACCCCAGAGATAATCACTGTTAACATCTTGGTCGATATCCTTGCTCAATTATTCATATGGATTCAGATTTGAGAGAGGGGAAGAGATCATAAAAATTGATCCCAAAATGCGATCAAATATAAGATTTACCATTCTTGGAAATTCTCTCTGGTCTATGAGGAAGGCATTTGTGAATGAATCAACCACAAAAACAACTCTGAAGGTATTAGCGTCTTATAACATCATTCCCAACTGATATTCTTACATTGCACAGAAATAACTATGACCAAGAAAGCACTCTTAAAACACAACATTTACACTGATTTCCATCCCTTTTCCCCCAAAGCAACCTCTCTCTAAATACTTTTCATCATTTCTGCAGGACATATCTGTAGATGTTTTGCTTCTCTATCTGCTGCTGCTGCTGCTAAGTCGCTTCAGTCGTGTCCAACTCTGTGCGACCCTATAGACGGCAACCCACCAGGCTCCCCTATCCCTGAGATTCTCCAAGCAAGAACACTGGAGTGGGTTGCCATTTCCTTCTCCAGTGCATGAAAGTGAGAAGTGAAAGTGAAGTTGCTCAGTCGTGTCTGACTCCCCATGGACTGCAGCCTACTACTTCATAATAATAATGGGGAAAGAACCTCATCTTTCCCTGTTAGGGACTACTGCCCTGGATTAAATGATCTTGGAGCCTTAAGCATCTGCAGGCTCTTTAAAAACAAACTTCTGGTTAGCAAAGTGGAAAGGGCTGGGGGACGGATAAACTAGGAGTATATCTACTATATACAAAATAGATAACAATTACCTACTATATAGCACAGGGAACTATACTCAATATTTTGTAATCAACTGTAAGGGAAAACAATTTTGAAAAGTATATATTAAATATGTGTAACTGAATGTGCTACATATATGAAACTAACACAACATTGTCAATAGTTCAACAAATAGTCCTGGCTATTATAAACAGTGCTGCGATGAACATTGGGGTACATGTGTCTCTTTCCATTCTGGTTTCCTCGGTGTGTATGCCCAGCAGTGGGATTGCTGGGTCGTATGGCAGTTCTATTTCCAGTTTTTTAAGGAATCTCCACACTGTTCTCCATAGTGAATGTACTAGTTTGCATTCCCACCAACAGTATAAGAGGGTTCCCTTTTCTCAACACCCTCTCCAGCATTTATTGTTCGTAGACTTTTTGATAGCAGCCATTCTGACCGGCGTGAGATGGTACTTCATTGTGGTTTTGATTTGCATTTCTCTGATAATGAGTGATGTTGAGCATCTTTTCATGTGTTTGTTAGCCATCTATATGTCTTCTTTGGAGAAATGTCTGTTTAGTTCTTTGGCCCATTTTTAATTGGGTCATTTATTTTTCTGGAATTGAGCTGCAGGAGCTG